>CM076518.1:431921-528317 GCA_038429875.1 Poecile montanus | reverse complement strand
CCTTATAAAATCCCATTTATTTTCCCATTAAAACCCCCATTTATTCCTTATAAAATCCCATTTTCCCCCTGTTTTTTCTCATTTATTCTCCCATTAAAAATCCCATTTATTCTCTCCAAAAATCCCATTTATTCCTTATAAAATCCCATTTATTCTCCCATTAAAAATCCCATTTATTCCCTATAAAAATCTCATTTATTCCCATTAAAAAATCCCATTTATCCCTTATAAAATCCCATTTATTCCCATTAAAAATCCCATTTATTCCCATTAAAAATCCCATTTATTCTCATTAAAAATCCCATTTATTCCCATTAAAAATCCCATTTATTCTCATTAAAAATCTCATTTATTCTCATTAAAAATCTCATTTATTCTCATTAAAAATCTCATTTATTCTCATTAAAAATCTCATTTATTCTCATTAAAAATCCCATTTATTCTCATTAAAAATCTCATTTATTCCCATTAAAAATCCCTTTTATTCCCATTAAAACCCCCATTTATTCCCTATAAAATTCCCATTTCTCCCCTATAAAAATCCCATTTATTCCCTATAAAAATCTCATTTATTCCCTATAAAATTCCTGTTTATTCCCTATAAAAATCTCATTTATTCCCATTAAAAATCCCATTTTCCCCCCGTTTTTCCCCGTTTTTTCCCATTTTCCCCCCGTTTTTTCCCATTTTCCCCCCGTTTTTTCCCATTTTCCCCCCGTTTTTCCCCGTTTTTCCCCGTTTTTTCCCCGTTTTTTCCCATTTTCCCCCCGTTTTTTCCCGTTTTCCCCCCGTTTTTTCCCGTTTTTTCCCCTTTTTCCCCCGTTTTTTCCCAGCCCTTTCCGGTCCCCACGCTCTGGGGGTCCCTGGCCCTGCAGCTGCTGCTGAATTTCGGGGACCCCTCCCCAATTTGGGGCTCCCTGGGGTCTCTGCCCCCCCCGGCCCTGCTGGGCCTGGCCCGGAGCCCCCCCGGGAGCCGAATTTGGGATTCGCTTTTGGGGTCCCCGGGGGCCCCTCCCCGCGCCCGGCGCCGCCTCCTGCGCAAGCTGCAGGTACCCCGAAATCCAGAGGGGGGGTTGGGGGGGAAAGGAGGGAATGGGGGGAAAATCCCGGGATTTTGGGGAAAAAATCACATTTTGGGGGAAAATCCTGGGATTTTGGGGAAAAATCACAATTTTGGGGGAAAATCCTGGGATTTTGGGGAAAAATCCCAATTTTTGGGGAAAAATCACAATTTTTGGGGAAAATCCCGGGATTTTGGGGAAAAATCACATTTTTGGGGGAAAATCCTGGGATTTTGGGAAAAAATCACATTTTTGGGGGAAAATCCTGGGATTTTGGGAAAAAATCACATTTTTGGGGGGGAAAATCACAATTTTTGGGGGAAAAATCCTGGGATTTTGGGGAAAAAAATCACATTTTTGGGGGAAAAAAATCACAATTTTTGGGGAAAAAATCCTGGGATTTTGGGGAAAAAAATCACATTTTTTGGGAAAAAAATCGTGGGATTTTGGGGAAAAAATCCCATTTTTGGGGAAAAAATCACAATTTTTGGGGAAAAAATCCTGGGATTTTTGGGGAAAAAATCACAATTTTGGGGAAAAATCCCAATTTTTGGGGAAAAAATCCTGGGATTTTGGGGAAAAAAATCACATTTTGGGGGAAAAATCACAATTTTGGGGGAAAATCCTGGGATTTTGGGGAAAAAAATCACATTTTGGGGGAAAAATCACAATTTTGGGGGAAAATCCTGGGATTTTGGGGAAAAAAATCACATTTTGGGGGAAAAATCACAATTTTGGGGGGAAAATCCTGGGATTTTGGGAAAAAAAATCCGGGGATTTTGGGGAAAAATCACATTTTTGGGGAAAAATCCCAATTTTTGGGGAAAAAAATCTCAATTTTTTGGGGAAAAAATCTCAATTTTTGGGGTGAAAAAATGCCAATTCTTGGGGAAAAAATCTCAATTTTTGGGGAAAAAATCCCATTTTTCTGGTGAAAAAAATCCCAATTTTTGGGGAAAAAATCCCATTTTTTGGGAGAAAAAATCCCGTTTTTTGGGGAAAAAAATCCCAATTTTTGGGGGGAAAAATCCCTTTTTTTTGGGGAAAAAATCCCATTTTTTGGGGGAAAAAAATCCCAATTTTGGGGGAAAAATTCCCAATTTTTGGGGAAAAAATTCCCAATTTTTTGGGGGAAAGAAATTGGATTTTTAAGAATAAAAAATTGGGATTTTTAGGGGGAAAAAGTGGATTTTTTTTAGGGAAAAATTGGGATTTTTGGGGGAAAAAATTGGATTTTTGGGGGATATTTTGAGATGTTTCTGGGGATATTTTGGGAATATTTTGGGAATATTTTGGGAATATTTTGGGATGTCTCTGGGGATATTTTAGGGAATTTTTGGGGATGTTTTTGGGGATATTTTGGGCCATTTTGGGCCATTTTGGGCCGTTTCCAGGGCCATTGGCCATCGCTGGCTCGGGATCGCAGCGGGAGCCGAGTCCTGGACGCCGCCTGGGCCAGCGGCCGCCCCCGGCAACGAGCCCGGATGGCCGAGGAGCTGGGTGAGGAAAAATCCGGGAATTCCGGAACATTCCGGGACTGGGGGAGGGCAGGGAAAATTCGGGAATTTTTTGGGGATTTTTTGGGAATTTTTGGGGGGATTTTTGGGGGATTTTTTCTGATTTTTTGGGGATTTTTTTAGCCATTTTTTGGGGTTTTTTAAATGAATTTTTAGGGGGCGGTCGGGGAATTTTGGGAATTTTTTAATGGAATTTTTTTGGGAATTTTTGGGGATTTTTAGGGAGTTTTTTGGGGGAATCTTTTGGGGATTTTTAGGGATATTTTTTGAGATTTTTGGGGGAATTTTTGGGGATTTTTTGGGATTTTTGGGGGGAATTTTTGAGAATTTTTGAGAAGATTTTTTTTGGAATTTTTGGGGATTTTTTGGGGGGATTTTAAGGATTTTTTTGCAGTGTTTTTTTGGGGATTTTTTTCAGGGGTTTTGAGGCTGATTTTGGGGAATTTTTGGGTGATTTTGGGGCGATTTTGGGAGCTGATTTTGAGCTGATTTTTGGTCCAATTTTTGGGTTATTTTGGGGCTGATTTCTGGGAATTTTGGGGTTATTTTGGGAGCCCATTCTGGGTTATTTCGTGCTGATTTTGGGTGGATTTTGAGTGATTTTTCTGTGATTTTGGCCTTTTTTGGGCTGGTTTTGCCTGGTTTTGTGTGATTTGAGCTGATTTTTGCTGATTTCATGTGATTTTGGCTCTTTTCCTTGGATTTTGAGCTTTTAGTTGTTTTTGTCTAATTTTATCTGATTTTGAGCTGATTTTGGGCTGATTTTGACCATTTTTGTCCATTTTGGGCTGATTTTGTGCAATTTTGGGCTGATTTTGGCCGTTTTTGTCCAATTTTTGGCTGTTTTTGTGTTATTTTGAGTGATTTTGTCAGATTTTGACCATTTTTGACCATTTTTGTCTGATTTTGGGCTGATTTTGGCATTTTTTGGCTGATTTTGGCTGGGTTTGAGTTGATTTTGGGCTGATTTTGTGCAATTTTGGGCTGATTTTGGCCGTTTTTGTCCAATTTTTGGCTGCTTTTGTGTGATTTTTCTGTTATTTTGAGTGATTTTGTCAGATTTTGACCATTTTTGGCCATTTTTGTCTGATTTTGGGTGGTTTTGGGCTGATTTTGGCCGTTTTTGGCTGATTTTGGGCTGATTTTGTGCAATTTTGGGCTGATTTTGGGTGATTTTGAGTTGATTTTGGCCGTTTTTCTCTGATTTTGGGCTGATTTTGTGCAATTTTGGGCTGATTTTGTGCAATTTTTGTCTGATTTTGGCCGTTTTTATCCAATTTTTGGCTGTTTTTGTGTGATTTTGTGTGATTTTGTCAGATTTTGACCATTTTTGACTATTTTTGTCTGATTTTGGGTGGTTTTGGGCTGATTTTGGCCGTTTTTGGCTGATTTTGGGCTGATTTTGTGCAATTTTGGGCTGATTTTGGGTGATTTTGGCCGTTTTTCTCTGATTTTGGGCTGATTTTGTGCAATTTTGGGCTGATTTTGTGCAATTTTGGGCTGATTTTGTGCAATTTTGGGCTGATTTTGGCCGTTTTTGTCCAATTTTGGCTGTTTTTGTGTTATTTTGAGTGATTTTGTCCGATTTTGACCGTTTTTGCCCATTTTTGTCCTTTTTCCCCCCGTTTTTGCAGCCCCCCACCTCCCCGAGCTGCTCCGGGACCCCCTGGGCCGCGGCGTCGCCCGGAATTTGGGGCTGGAGCTTTTCCAGAAGGATCCGGAAAAGTGGGCGGAGCTCCAGAGGGGGGCGGGGCTCGGGGGGCGTGGCCTGAGCCTCTGACCCCGCCCCCTCCCCACCCAAACCCCGCCCCCTCCCCCCAAACCCCGCCCCCCTCAGAGTTTTAATTAAAAACTTTTATTTTTTATCATTTCCGGCTCTTTTCTGCCTTCATTTGCATAGAAAGGGGCGGGGCTTAACCAGATGGGGTGGGGCTTGGGGTGGGCGTGGCCTGAGGCCTTTTAAGGTAAAGTGGGCGTGGTCAATGAAAGGGGCAGGGTTTGAAGGGGCGGGGCTTAACAGAAATGGGCAGAGCTGATTGGTTGGGTGATGTGGGCGGGGTTTAAGGGGAGGGGGCGTGGCTTTGAGCCTGTTTTGGTGAAATGGGCGTGGTTTGAGATAAGGGGAGGGGTTTTTGAAGTGGGCAGGGTTTAATGGGAAGGGGGCGTGGTTTATTGTTTATTTTGGTGAAATGGGTGGGGTTTGGATAAAGGGGCGGGGTTTAATGGGAAGGGGGCGTGGTTTATGGTTTATTTTGGTGAAATGGGCGGGGTTTGGGATAAAGGGGAGGGGGTTTTTGGAGTGGGTGGGGTTTAAGGGGAAGGGGGCGTGGTTTATTGTTTATTTTGGTGAAATGGGCGTGGTTTAAGGTAAAAGGGAGGGGTTTTTTGGGGTGGGCGGGGTTTTCTGACCGAGGGGCGGGGTCAGCGCTCCCCAGGCTGGGTCTGGGGTCCCTCCAGGAGGGGCCGGAGGGCGCCCGAGACCCCGAGCAGGGCCTGGCCCAGGGCCCGGGACAGCGACGCCAGCCACCGCAGCAGCTCCCTGGGGCAGAATTCCACATCAGGGACCCCAAAAACACCGAAAATCACCCCAAAATCCGGTCTGGGGACCCCAAAAACCCCCAAAATCCACCCAGGAAACCCCAAAAACCCCCAAAACCCACCCGAGAAACCCCAAAAACCCCAAAACCGCCCCAAAATCCCTCCCAGATTCCCCAAAAACCCCCAAAATCCAGCCAGGAAACCCCAAAAAACCCCAAAACCACCCCAAAATCCACCCGAGAAACCCCAAAAAACCCCAAAACCACCCCAAAATCCTCTCCAGGGACCGCAAAAACCCCAAAACCACCCCAAAATCCACCCAGGAAACCCCAAAAACCCCAAAACCGCCCCAAAATCCCTCCCAGATTCCCCAAAAAACCCAAAATCTCATCTTGGAAACGCCAAAAACCCCAAAATTCCACCCAAAAACCCCCAAAAAACCCAAAAATTCATAAATGACCCCAAAATCCTCCCGGGGACCCCCAAAAACCCCCAAATTCCCCCAAATTCCCACCCCCAAAAAGGATTTTGTGCTGATTTTGAAGCGATTTTAGGGTGAAATTTTTGGGCTGATTTTTGCTGATTTTGGGGCCAATTTTTGGTCAATTTTTAGCCAATTTTGGGGTCAATTTTGGCCAATTTTTGGGCTGATTTCTGATGATTTTGGGGCTGATTTTGGGTTTAATTTTGGCCAATTTTTGGGATGATTTTTGCTGATTTTTTGGTTAATTTTGAGGTTAATTTTTGCCAATTTTGGGGTTGATTTTTGGGCTGATTTTTGCCAATTTTGGGGTTAATTTTTGCTGATTTTTGGGGTTAATTTTGGGGTTAATTTTTGCCGATTTTGGGGCTGATTTTTGGGCTGATTTTTGCTAATTTTGGGGTTAATTTTTGCTGATTTTTGGGGTTAATTTTGGGGTTAATTTTTGCCGATTTTGGGGTTGATTTTTGGGGTTAATTTTTGCCAATTTTGGGGTTAATTTTTGCTGATTTTTGGGGTTAATTTTGGGGTTAATTTTTGCCAATTTTGGGCTGATTTTTGGGCTGATTTTTGCTAATTTTGGGGTTAATTTTGGGGTCAATTTTTGCCGATTTTGGGCCATTTTTTGCCGTTTTTCAGCCCGTTTTGCCCTTCCTCCTCCTCCTCACCTGAGCAGCCGCTCGGTTCCGAACCCCCCCAGGTCCAAACGGAGCCCCCGAATTTGGGGCTGGGGGAGATCCCCGGGACCCCCCCCCAAATCCCAGCCCGGGGGGTCCTGCGGGGTTTGAGCGATTTTAGGGCAAAATTTGGGGATTTTGGGCAAATTTGGGGGATTTTTAGGGCAAATTTGGGGGATTTTGGGTCGTTCCAAGGGGTTTTTGGGGTGATTTTGGGGTATTTTGGGTAATTTCAAGGGGGTTTTTGGGAAGATTTTGGGGTCTTTTTGAGTGGTTTTGGGGTGATTTTGGGGTGATTTTGGGGGATTTTGAGGTAATTTTGGGGTGATTTTGGGGTGTTTTGGGGATATTTTGGGGTGATTTGGGGTGATTTTAATGGATTTTGGGGTATTTTGGGTGATTTTGGGGTATTTTGGGGTGGTTTTGATTGATTTTGGGGTGATTTTAATGGATTTTGGGGTGATTTTAATGGATTTTGTGGTATTTTGGGTGATTCTGGGGTATTTTGGGGTGATTTTAATGGATTTTGGGGTGATTTTAATGGATTCTGGGGTATTTTGGGTGATTCTGGGGTATTTTGGGGTGATTTTAATGGATTTTGGGGTGATTTTAATGGATTTTGGGGTGATTTTGATTGATTTTGGGCTGATTTTGGGTCGGGGGTCTCACCTGGGGGGGCTCCCAGCGCTGTCCCGGCCCCAGGGCCTGCAGGGGGTGTTTTTGGGTGATTCTGGGGTATTTTGGGGTGATTCTGGGGTGATTCTGGGGTATTTTGGGGTGATTCTGGGGTATTTTGGGGTGTTTTTGATTGATTTTGGGGTGATTCTGGGGTATTTTGGGTCGGGGGTCTCACCTGGGGGGGCTCCCAGCGCTGTCCCGGCCCCAGGGCCTGCAGGGCCGTGTGTGGGGGGAGGCTCCTGAAGAATTCCTCGTTTTCCAGGAGGGTCCCGTCCTCAGCCAGGACCAGCGAGAGGGGAGGGGGCAGCGCCAGCACCGAGCTCACCTGAGCGGGATTTGGGGGGAATTTGGGGGGAATTTGGGGATTTTAAAGGAGCTTAGGGGAATTTTGGGGATTTTAGAGGGATTTGGGGGGGGATTTTGGGAATTTTGGGGAGATTTTGTGGAGGTTTGGGGGGATTTGGGGGGATTTGGGGGGAATTTGGGAGAGTTGGGGGGGGTTTAGGGGGATTTGGGGGGAAATTTGGGGGATTTTTGGGAGAATTTGGGGAGATTTGGAGGGGATTTTAGTGGAGTTTAGGGGAATTTTGGGGATTTTAGAGGGATTTGGGGGGAATTTGGGGGAATTTTTGGGATTTTGGGAGGGTTTTGATGGGCTTTGGGGAAATTTTGGGGAGACTTGGGGGGGATTTTGGGGAATTTTTGGGATTTCGGGGGGATTTGGGTGAATTTGGAGGAGTTGGGGGAATTTTGGGGAGATTTGGGGGCTTTAGGGGAGATTTGGGGGAGTTTGGGGGATTTAGGGGGATTTGGGAGGGAATTGGGGAGAATTGGGAGGAATTTTGGGGGATTTGCGTGGATTTGGGGGAATTTTGGGGAGATTTGGGGGGATTTGGGGGCAAATTTTGGAGATTTTGGAATTTCAGGGGGGACTGGAGGAGATTTGGGGTGATTTTGGGGGATTTTGAGGGAATTTTGGGGTGATTCTGGGGGTTTTTGAGGGGTTTTTGGGGTGATTTGGGAGGTTTTTGAAGGGTTTTTGGGGTGATTTGGGAGGTTTTTGGGGCGATTTTTGGGGGTGATTTTTTTGGCCCCAATCAGCGCTAATTAACCCGGGGGTTCATTAATGGGTGGGGGAGGGGAGGGGTCCCCACCTGCTCGCGCAGCTCCCCCAGGGTCGCCGCCAGGACCCCCCGGGGCCGCCCCTCCCCCACCCGGGCCCGCCCCTCCCCCACCCCCCCGGGGCTGACCCAGAAGGGCCGGGCCGGGGTGGGGGAGGGGCGGGGGGGGGAGGGGTCCCAAAAGCGCCGGGCCGCGGACCTGGGGTGGGGGAGGGGAAAGGAAAAAAAACACAACCCCAAATCCCATCGGATTCACCCCAAAATTCACACCAAAAATCCCCTCAAAATTCCAGAAAATTCCGCCCCAAAATTCCCTCAAAATTCCAGAAAATTCCCCCCCAAATCCCTCAAAATTCCCCCCAAATCCCTCAAAATTCCCCCCGAATTCCCTCAAATTTCTCCCCAAAAAATTCCCTCAATTTTCTCCCCCAAAAATTCCCTCAAAATTCCCCTAAATTCCCTCAAATTTCTCCCCCAAATTCCCTCAAAATTCCCCTAAATTCCCTCAAATTTCTCCCCCAAATTCCCTCAAATTTCTCCCCAAAATTCCCTCAGAATTCTCCCAAAAATTCCCTCAAAATTCTCTCAAATTCCCCTCAAAACTCCCCCCAAAATCCCCTCAAAATTCCCTCAAATTCCCTTAAAATTTTCCCTAAAATTCCCTCAAAGTTCCCCCCAAATTCCCTCAAAATCCCCTCAAAATTCCCCCCAAAAATTCCCTCAAAATTCTCCCCAAATTCCCTTAAAATTCCCCCCTCTCCCCTCCCCCCCCCTCCCGGTACCGCAGCGCCTCCATCGCTTCTGGGGGGGGGGGAGGGGCAAAGTCCAAAAGGGCGACGGTGACGTCATCGTGACGTCACTACCGGGAAGGGAATCCCCCGGGGAATTCCTGGGAATTGAGGGTTGGGGATTTGGGGGGGAAATTTGGTAATTGGGGCGAAAATTTGGGGATTCGGGGTGGAAATTTGAGGATTCGGAGCCCAAAATTGAGGATTTCGGGGCGGAAATTTGGGGATTGGGGTGGAAATTTGGGAATTCAGGTGAAAATTTGGGGATCGGGGTGGAAATTTGGGAATTTGGGGGGGAAATTTGGGAATTTGGGGGGGAAATTTGGGAATTCGGAGCCCAAATTTGGGGATTTTGGGGGGGGCAAAAATGGCGGCGGCCCCTGAGGGACCCCAGGCCCCGCCCCCAAGAGCGGCTTCCCGCCCTTTTCCGTCTCCTAGCAACCGATTCCCGCCCTTTTCCGTCTCCTAGCAACCGGTTCCCGCCCTTTTCCCGTCTCCTAGCAACGCCAAGCCCCGCCCCCTCAGCCCCGGTTCCCGCCCTTTTTCCCGTCTCCTAGCAACCCGCTCCCGCCTCGCCGCGGCGTGACGTCACTTCCGTCGCGCTGCAAGATGGCGGCGGCTGCGGGCGGCGGGCCCGGGGAGGCCCCGGAGGCTCCCGGGGGTCCCGGGGGGGGTCCCGGGCCCGGGGGGGGCCCCGGGGGGGGTCCCGGAGCCGCTCGGGGCCCCCCGGGAGCGGCGCGGGACGCGGAGGTGGCGGTGGAGATCGGAGAGACGTACCTGTGCCGCAGGGCCGACGGCAGCTGGCGTGAGGGGAATGAGGGGAAACTGAGGCACAGCGGGGAAACTGAGGGAAACTGAGGCAGAGTGGGGGAAACTGAGGGGAAACTGAGGGGAATGAGGGGAAACTGAGGCACAGCGGGGACACTGAGGGGAAACTGAGGCACAGCGGGGACACTGAGGCAAAATGGGGGAAACTGAGGCACAGGGGGAAACTGAGGGGAAACTGAGGCACAGCGGGGACACTGAGGGGAAAGTGAGGGGAAACTGAGGCACAGGGGGGAGAAACTGAGGCACAAGGGGGAAACTGAGGGGAAACTGAGGCACAGCGGGGACACTGAGGGGAAACTGAGGGGAAACTGAGGGGAAACTGAGGCACAGCGGGGAAACTGAGGGGAAACTGAGGCACAGGGGGGAGAAACTGAGGCACAAGGGGGAAACTGAGGGGAAACTGAGGCACAGCGGGGAAACTGAGGGAAACCTGAGGGGAAACTGAGGGGAAACTGAGGCAGAGTGGGGAAACTGAGGCACAGGGGGGAAACTGAGGGGAAACTGAGGGGAAACTGAGGCACAGGGGGGAGACTGAGGGGAAACTGAGGGGAAACTGAGGCACAGCGGGGACACTGAGGGGAAACTGAGGGGAAACTGAGGCAAATTGGGGAAACTGAGGCCAAATGGGGGGAAACTGAGGCACAGCGGGGAAACTGAGGGGAAACTGAAGCAAACTGGGGGAAACTGAGGCAAACTGGGGGAAACTGAGGGGAAGTGAGGGGAAACTGGGGGTACTGGGGGGAAACTGAGGCAAAATGGGGAAACTGAGGCAGAGTGGGGGAAACTGAGGCACAGCGGGGAAACTGAGGCAAACCTGAGGGGAAAGTGAGGTAAATTGGGGGAAACTGAGGCAAACTGGGAGCGGGGAGGGGGGTGGGAAATGGTGCTGGGGGATGGGGGGAGGCTCCCAGTGGCTCCCAGTTGCTCCCAGTGGCTCCCAGTTGCTCCCAGTGGCTCCCAGTTGACCCCAGTCCGTTGCAGACTCGGCCGAGGTGATCCAGTCCCGCCTGAACGAGCAGGAGGCGCGGGAGGAGTTCTACGTGCACTACGTGGGCTGTGAGTGAACTGGGATGGACTGGTTTATACTGGTTTATACTGGGAGGGGGCTGTGAGTCAACTGGGAGGGACTGGTTTATACTGGTTTATACTGGGAGGGGCTGGGAGTGAACTGGGATGGACTGGGTTATACTGGTTTATACTGGGAGGGGGCTGGGAGTGAACTGGGATGGACTGGGTTATACTGGTTTATACTGGGAGGGGCTGGGAGTGAACTGGGATGGACTGGGACATACTGGTTTATACTGGGAGGGGGCTGGGAGTGAACTGGGATGGACTGGGTTATACTGGGAGGGACTGGGATGGGGCTGGGAGGGACTGGGTTATACTGGGAGGGAACTGGGAGGGGTCTGGGACATACTGGGAGGGACTGGGATGGAACTGGGAGGGACTGGGAGAGACTGGAGGATGTTCCCAGTGCTCCCAGTATAAACCAGTGCTCCCAGTTAACCGGCGCCTGGACGAGTGGGTGGGCCGGGAGCGCCTGGGGGGGCTCAGGGGGGCTCAGGGGGGTTCCCAGTCACTCCCAGTCCCTCCCAGTACAGGAGGATTGGGGCAGGATGGGTTCAATGGGGAGCATAGGGATGTTCCCAGTGCTCCCAGTATAAACCAGTGCTCCCAGTTAACCGCCGTCTGGACGAGTGGGTGGGCCGGGAGCGCCTGGGGGGGCTCAGGGGGGGTTCCCAGTCACTCCCAGTCACTCCCAGTCACTCCCAGTATGGAAGGATTGGGGCAGGATGGGGTCAATGGGCAGGATGGGGATGTTCCCAGTGCTCCCAGTATAAACCAGTGCTCCCAGTTAACCGCCGTCTGGACGAGTGGGTGGGCCGGGAGCGCCTGGGGGGGCTCAGGGAGGGTTCCCAGTCCCTCCCAGTCACTCCCAGTACAGGGGGATTGGGGCAGGATGGGGTCAATGGGCAGGATGGGGTCAGTCCCAGTGCTCCCAGTATAAACCAGTGCTCCCAGTTAACCGGCGCCTGGATGAGTGGGTGGGCCGGGAGCGCCTGGGGGGGCTCAGGGGGGCTCAGGGGGGGTTCCCAGTCCCTCCCAGTCACTCCCAGTATGGGATTACAGGAACACAGTGGGTATAAAGGGTTCAATGGGCAGGATGGGGATGTTCCCAGTGCTCCCAGTATAAACCAGTGCTCCCAGTTAACCGCCGCCTGGATGAGTGGGTGGGCCGGGAGCGCCTGGGGGGGCTCAGGGGGGGTTCCCAGTCACTCCCAGTCACTCCCAGTCCCTCCCAGTCCCTCCCAGTACAGGAGGATTGGGGCAGGATGGGGCAGGATGGGGTCAATGGGGAGCATAGGGATGTTCCCAGTGCTCCCAGTACAAACCAGTGCTCCCAGTTAACCGGCGCCTGGATGAGTGGGTGGGCCGCGAGCGCCTGGGGGGGCTCAGGGGGGCTCAGGGGGGGTTCCCAGTCACTCCCAGTCCCTCCCAGTATGGGATTACAGGAACACAGTGGGTGTAAGGGGTTCAATGGGCAGGATGGGGTCAGTCCCAGTGCTCCCAGTATAAACCAGTGCTCCCAGTTAACCGGCGCCTGGATGAGTGGGTGGGCCGGGAGCGCCTGGGGGGGCTCAGGGGGGGTTCCCAGTCACTCCCAGTCACTCCCAGTATGGGATTACAGGAACACACTGGGTATAAGGGGTTCAATGGGCAGGATGGGGATGTTCCCAGTGCTCCCAGTATAAACCAGTGCTCCCAGTTAACCGGCGCCTGGATGAATGGGTGGGCCGGGAGCGCCTGGGGGGGCTCAGGGGGGGTTCCCAGTCCCTCCCAGTCACTCCCAGTACAGGAGGATTGGGGCAGGATGGGGTCAATGGGCAGGATGGGGATGTTCCCAGTGCTCCCAGTATAAACCAGTGCTCCCAGTTAACCGGCGCCTGGATGAGTGGGTGGGCCGGGAGCGCCTGGGGGGGCTCAGGGGGGTTCCCAGTCCCTCCCAGTACAGGAGGATTGGGGCAGGATGGGGCAGGATGGGTTCAGTGGGCAGGATGGGGATGTTCCCAGTGCTCCCAGTATAAACCAGTGCTCCCAGTTAACCGGCGCCTGGATGAGTGGGTGGGCCGGGAGCGCCTGGGGGGGCTCAGGGGGGGTTCCCAGTCACTCCCAGTCCCAGGGAAGTGGAACACAGTGGGTATAAGGGGTTCAATAGGCTGGCAGGGGATGTTCCCAGTGCTCCCAGTACAAACCAGTGCTCCCAGTTAACCGGCGCCTGGATGAATGGGTGGGCCGGGAGCGCCTGGGGGGGCTCAGGGGGGGTTCCCAGTCCCTCCCAGTCCCTCCCAGTCACTCCCAGTATGGGATTACAGGAACACAGTGGGTATAAAGGGTTCAATGGGCAGGATGGGGTCAGTCCCAGTGCTCCCAGTATAAACCAGTGCTCCCAGTTAACCGGCGCCTGGACGAGTGGGTGGGCCGGGAGCGCCTGGGGGGGCTCAGAGGGGCTCAGGGGGGGTTCCCAGTCCCTCCCAGTCCCTCCCAGTACAGGAGGATTGGGGCAGGATGGGTACAGTGGGTACAATGGGGTCAGTCCCAGTGCTCCCAGTATAAACCAGTGCTCCCAGTTAACCGGCGCCTGGATGAGTGGGTGGGCCGGGAGCGCCTGGGGGGGCTCAGGGGGGGTTCCCAGTCCCTCCCAGTCACTCCCAGTCACTCCCAGTATGGAAGGATTGGGGCAGGATGGGTACAGTGGGTACAATAGGGATGTTCCCAGTGCTCCCAGTACAAACCAGTGCTCCCAGTTAACCGCCGCCTGGATGAGTGGGTGGGCCGGGAGCGCCTGGGGGGGCTCAGGGGGGGTTCCCAGTCACTCCCAGTCACTCCCAGTATGGAAGGACAGGAACACAGTGGGTATAAGGGGGTCAATGGGCAGGATGGGGATGTTCCCAGTGCTCCCAGTATAAACCAGTGCTCCCAGTTAACCGGCGCCTGGATGAGTGGGTGGGCCGGGAGCGCCTGGGGGGGCTCAGGGGGGGTTCCCAGTCCCTCCCAGTCACTCCCAGTACAGAAGGACAGGAACACAGTGGGTACAATGGGTACAGTGGGTACAATGGGGTCAGTCCCAGTGCTCCCAGTATAAACCAGTGCTCCCAGTTAACCGCCGCCTGGACGAATGGGTGGGCCGGGAGCGCCTGGCCCTCAGTAAGAGCCTCAAGGAGGCCGCCCAGAAGAGCTCGGAGCCGTTCCTGGGGGAGCTGGCGGAGCCCGAACGGAAAATCACCCGGAACCAGAAACGGAAACACGACGAGATCAACCACGTGCAGAAGGTACTGGGGATACTGGGGATACTGGGAGGGACTGGGAGGGGTTAAATGGGGACTGGGAGGGACTGGGAGGGGATTGGGAGGGACTGGGAGGGACTGGGAGGGACTGGGAGGGGTTAAATGGGGACTGGGAGGGACTGGGAGGGGAACTGGGGAAACTGGGAGGGACTGGGATGGACTGGGAGGGGTTAAATGGGGACTGGGAGGGGTTAAATGGGGACTGGGAGGGACTGGGAGAGACTGGGAGGGGCTGGGAGGGGTTAAATGAGGACTGGGAGGGACTGGGAGAGACTGGGACGGACTGGGAGGGATTAAATGGGGACTGGGAGAGACTGGGATAAACTGGGATGGAACTGGGAGGGGGTTGGGGGGGACTGGGATAAACTGGGAGGGACTGGGAGGGGTTAAATGGGGACTGGGAGGGACTGGGAGCAACTGGGACGGATTGGGAGGGGACCGGGAAGGGACTGGGATAAACTGGGAGGGAACTGGTTAAATAGGAGAGGTTAAATAGGGACTGGGATGAACTGGGATGGACTGGGAGAGGATTGGGGGAGACTGGGATAAACTGGAAGGGACTGGGAGGGACTGGGAGAGGTTAAATGGGGACTGGGAGAGACTGGGAAGGACTGGGATAAACTGGGATGGAACTGGGAGGGGGTTGGGGGGGACTGGGATAAACTGGGAGGGACTGGGAGAGGTTAAATGGGGACTGGGATGAACTGGGAGGGGTTGAATGGGGACTGGGATGAACTGGGGGGAACTGGGAGTAACTGGGTGGGACTGGGGTAAACTGGGAGGAACTGGGAGGGGTTAAATGGGAACTGGGATGAACTGGGATGGAGTTAGGGGGTACTGGGATGAACTGGGACAAACTGGGATGGACTGGGACGGGGCTGGGGGGCACTGGGATGGACTGGGAGCACTTTGAGCACTGGTCCAGACTGGTTCCTACTGGCCCATACTGGTTTTTAGTGGTCTGTACTGGTCCAGAGTGATCCAGACTGGTCTGTACTGGTTTGTACTGGTCTGTACTGGTTTGTACTGGTCCGTACTGGTCCGTACTGGTTTGTACTGGTTTGTACTGGTTTGTACTGGTTTGTACTGGTCCATACTGGTCCGTACTGGTCCGTTCTGGTCTGTACTGGTCCTTACTGGTCCGTACTGGTTTCCAGACCTACGCCGAGATGGACCCGACCACGGCGGCGCTGGAGAAGGAGCACGAGGCCGTGAGTGGGGGAGGGGCGGGGGGGACACGGGGGGGGGTTGGGACCCTCCAGGTGTGACAGGAACAGCCCCAGGTGAGACTGAAACACCTCCAGATGTGTCCAGGTGTGACAGGAACAGCCCCAGGTGTGTCTGAAACACCCCCAGGTGTGACAGGAACAGCCCCAGGTGTGACTGAAACACCTCCAGATGTGTCCAGGTGTGACAGGAACACCCCCAGGTGTGTCCAGGTGTGACAAGAACAGCCTCAGGTGTCCCAAGGTGTCCCCAGGTGTGTTCCAGGCACGTTCCAGGCGTGCTCCAGACCCGGTTCTAGACTGGGTTCCAGAACATTCTAGACTCGGTTCTAGAGCGGTTCTAGGTGTGTTCTAGACTCAGTTCTAGAGCGGTTCTAGATTGTTCTAGACTCGGTTCTAGATCAGTTCTAGGTATGTTCTAGACTGCTCTAGAACGTTCTAGAGCGGTTCTAGACTCGGTTCTAGAGCGGTTCTAGACTCGGTTCTAGATTGTTCTAGATCGGTTCTGGACTGGGTTCCAGGTGTCCCCAGGTGTCCCCAGGTGTCTCACCTGTCCCTCACCTGTCCCCACAGCTCCCCAAGGTGAAACACCTGGACAGGATCAACACCTGGAGGGGATTTTGGGCCGATTTTGGCCATTTTTGGGTCGATTTTGGCCGTTTTTGGGCTGATTTTGGCCATTTTTGGGCCATTTTAAATGGGACTTTTTCAGGAATTTCACCATTCCAGGTGTTCCCAGGTGTGCTCAGGTGTTGTCACCTGTCCCCACAGCTCCCCAAGGTGAAACACCTGGACAAGATCAACACCTGGAGGGGATTTTGGGCTGATTTTGGCCGTTTTTGGGCCGATTTTGGCCGTTTTTGGGCCATTTTAAATGGGATTTTTTTAGGAATTTCACCATTCCAGGTGTTCCCAGGTGTTCCCAGGTGTCTCACCTGTCCCTCACCTGTCCCCACAGTTCCCCAAGGTGAAACACCTGGACAAGATCAACACCTGGGGGGGATTTTGGGCTGAGTTTGGCCGTTTTTGGGTCGATTTTGGTTGTTTTTGGGGCGTTTTTTACCGGATTTTTTTGGGAATTTCACCATTCCAGGTGTTCCCAGGTGTTCCCAGGTGTCTCACCTGTCCCTCACCTGTCTGTCCCAGCTCCCCAAGGTGAAACACCTGGACAGGATCCACACCTGGAGGGGATTTTGGGCCGTTTTTGGCCGTTTTTGGGCCGATTTTGGCCGTTTTTGGGTCATTTTAAATGGGATTTTTTTAGGAATTTCACCATTCCAGGTGTTCCCAGGTGTTCCCAGGTGTTGTCACCTGTTTGTCCCAGCTCCCCAAGGTGAAACACCTGGACAAGATCAACACCTGGAGGGGATTTTGGGCTGAGTTTGGCCATTTTTGGGCCATTTTAAAGGGGATTTTTTCGGGAATTTCACCATTCCAGGTGTTCCCAGGTGTGTCCAGGTGTCTCACCTGTCCCTCACCTGTCCCCACAGCTCCCCAAGGTGAAACACCTGGACAAGATCCACACCTGGGGGGATTTTGGGCTGAGTTTGGCCATTTTTGGGGCGATTCTGGTCGTTTTTGGGGCGTTTTTTCCCAGATTTTTTGGGGAATTTCACCATTCCAGGTGTGCTCAGGTGTGCTCAGGTGTTGTCACCTGTCCCCACAGATCACCAAGGTGAAACACCTGGACAAGATCCACATGGGGCACTACGAGATCGACACCTGGGGGGATTTTGGGCTGATTTTGGTCGTTTTTGGGGCGTTTTTTCCCGGATTTTTTTGGGAATTTCACCATTCCAGGTGTGTCCAGGTGTTCCCAGGTGTCTCACCTGTCCCTCACCTGTCCCCACAGATCACCAAGGTGAAATACGTGGACAAGATCCACATCGGGCACTATGAGATCGACGCCTGGTACTTCTCACCTTTCCCCGAGGATTACGGGAAACAACCGAAACTGTGGATTTGTGAATTCTGCCTGAAATACATGAAAATGGAGAGGAGCTACAGGATACACCTGGTGAGCACCTGAGATACACCTGGGGACACCTGTAACACACCTGAACACACCTGAACACACCTGGGATACACCTGGGGTACCTGGGATACACCGGGGTGCACACCTGGATTTGTGAATTCTGCCTGAAATACATGAAAATGGAGAGGAGCTACAGGATACACCTGGTGAGCACACCTGGACACACCTGGGGACACCTGGGGACACCTGGGGACACCCGAGATACACCTGGAACACACCTGGGGACACCTGGGGACACCTGGGATACACCTGGGGGACTGGGGATACACCTGGGATACACCTGGGACACACCTGGGGACACCTGGGATACACCTGGGATACACGTGGGGACACCTGGGGACACCTGGACACACCTGAACACACCTGGGATACACGTGGGGACACCTGAAACACACCTGGGCACACCTGGGATACACCTGGACACACCTGGGGACACCTGGGGACACCTGGGCACACCTGAAACACACCTGGACACACCTGAGATACACCTGGGCACACCTGGACACACCTGGGGGGGATGGGAACACCTGGAATACCTGTCCTACCTTTTCCTCACCTGTGTGACCTGTCCCATCTCACCTGTGCGTCACCTGTCACTCACCTGTACAATGTCACACCTGTACAATGTCACACCTGTACAATGTCATACCTGTCACCTGTACAATGTCACACCTGTACAATGTCACCTGTCTCACCTGTATCTCATCTGTTCTCACCTGTCCAGGGTCAGTGTCAATGGCGTCAGCCCCTGTACAATGTCTCACCTGTACAATGTCACACCTGTCACCTGTACAGTGTCACACCTGTTCTCACCTGTCCAGGGTCAGTGTCAATGGTGTCAGCTGCTGTACAATGTCACCTGTACAATCTCACCTGTCTCACCTGTACAATGTCTCACCTGTCTCACCTGTTCTCACCTGCACAGGGTCAGTGCCAGTGGCGTCAGCTGTTGTATCACACCTGTATCACACCTGTCTCACCTGTCTCACCTGTTGTATCTCACCTGTCTCACCTGTCCAGGGTCAGTGTCAGTGGCATCAGCCCCTGTACAGTGTTACCTGTCTCACCTGTTCTCACCTGTCTCCCCAGGGTCAGTGTCAATGGCGTCAGCTGTTGTATCACACCTGTATCACACCTGTCTCACCTGTTCTCACCTGTGCAGGGTCAGTGCCAGTGGCGTCAGCCCCTGTACAGTGTCACACCTGTTCTCACCTGTATCTCACCTGTACAATATTACCTGTCTCTCACCTGTACAATGTCACACCTGTCTCACCTGTTCTCACCTGCACAGGGTCAGTGTCAGTGGCGTCAGCTGTTATATCACACCTGTATCACACCTGTTCTCACCTGTATCTCACCTGTCTCACCTGCACAGGGTCAGTGTCAATGGCGTCAGTCCCTGTACAATGTCTCACCTGTTCTCACCTGTATCTCACCTGTCTCACCTGTCTCCCCAGGGTCAGTGCCAGTGGTGTCAGCTGTTGTATCACACCTGTTCTCACCTGTTCTCACCTGTACAATGTTACCTGTCTCCCCAGGGTCAGTGCCAATGGCGTCAGCTGTTGTATCACACCTGTTCTCACCTGTACAATGTTACCTGTATCTCACCTGTCCAGGGTCAGTGTCAATGGCGTCAGCCGCCCGGGCGGGAGATTTACCGCAAGGGGAACATCTCGGTCTATGAGGTGGACGGCAAAGATCACAAGGTGAGAGCTACAGGTGTGTGTGACAGGTGTGTGTGTGACAGGTGTGTGACAGGTGTGTGACAGGTGTGTGACAGGTGTGTGTGTGCACAGGTGTGTGTGTGTGCACAGGTGTGTGACAGGTGTGTGCAGGTGTGTGTGTGCAGGTGTGTGTGTGCAGGTGTGTGTGTGCAGGTGTGTGTGTGCAGGTGTGTGCAGGTGTGTGACAGGTGTGCACAGGTGTGTGTGTGCAGGTGTGTGACAGGTGTGTGACAGGTGTGTGTGTGACAGGTGTGTGCAGGTGTGTGTGTGCAGGTGTGTGCAGGTGTGTGACAGGTGTGTGACAGGTGTGCACAGGTGTGTGTGTGCAGGTGTGTGTGTGCAGGTGTGTGCAGGTGTGTGTGTGACAGGTGTGGGTGTGTCCAGGTGTGCTCAGGTGTATCAGGGCTGTGTGTAGCTGTACCCCAGGTGTGTGTAGGTGTGTTTAGCTGTACCCCAGGTGTGTGTGGGTGTATCCAGGTGTATCCAGGTGTGCTCAGGTGTGCTCAGGTGTGTTTCTCAGATCTACTGCCAGAACCTGTGTCTCCTGGCCAAGCTGTTCAGGTGTGTTCAGGTGTATCAGGGCTGTGTTTAGCTGTACCCCAGGTGTGTGTGGGTGTGTCCAGGTGTGTCCAGGTGTATCCAGGTGTGCTCAGGTGTGCTCAGGTGTGTCTCTCAGATCTACTGCCAGAACCTGTGTCTCCTGGCCAAGCTGTTCCTGGTGTGTTCAGGTGTGTGTAGGTGTACCCCAGCTGTGTTCAGGTGTGTCAGGGCTGTGTTTAGCTGTACTCCAGGTGTGCTCAGGTGTGCTCAGGTGTGCTCAGGTGTGCTCAGGTGTGCTCAGGTGTGTTCCAGATCTACTGCCAGAACCTGTGTCTCCTGGCCAAGCTGTTCCTGGATCACAAGACTCTCTACTTCGACGTGGAGCCCTTCGTGTTTTACCTGCTCACCGAGGTGGATCGGCAGGGAGCGCACATCGTGGGCTACTTCTCCAAGGTGAGCACACCTGGGACACCAAAAACACACCTGGGGACACCTGGGGACACCTGAGATACACCTGGGGACACCAAAAACACACCTGGGGACACCTGGGGACACCTGGGGAACACCAAAAACACACCTGGGGAACACCAAAAACACACCTGGACACACCTGGGGGGATGGGAACACACCTGGACACACCTGGGCTCACCGAGGTGGATCGGCAGGGAGCGCACATCGTGGGCTACTTCTCCAAGGTGAGCACACCTGGGACACCTGGGGACACCTGGGGACACCAAAAACACACCTGGGGACACCTGGGGACACCTGGGGAACACCAAAAACACACCTGGACACACCTGGGGGGATGGGAACACACCTGGACACACCTGGGCTCACCGAGGTGGATCGGCAGGGAGCGCACATCGTGGGCTACTTCTCCAAGGTGAGCACACCTGGACACCAAAAACACACCTGGGGACACCTGAGATACACCTGGGGACACCAAAAACACACCTGGGGACACCTGGACACACCTGGGGACACCTGGACACACCTGGGGACACCTGGGGACACCTGGGGACACCTGGGGACACCAAAAACACACCTGGGGACACCTGAGATACACCTGGGGACACCTGGAGACACCTGGGGACACCTGGGGACACCTGGGGACAGCTGGACACACCTGTCCCAAAAAAAAATCCCCCCAAAAATCCCCAAAAAAACCTTAAAATGCCCCAGAAAAAACCCAAAAATTCAAGAAATTCTCCCAAAAAACCATCCAAAAATGCCTCACAAAAAACCCAAAAATATCCCCAAAAAAATCCCAAAATTCCCCAAAAAATCCCCAAAAATTCCCCCAAAAAAGCACAAAAATTTTCATAAAAGTTTTCCAAAAGTCTCCCAAAAAATCCCAAAAATATCCCAAAAAATCCCCCCAAAAACTCCCGAAATTCACAGAAAAAAACAAAAGTTCCCCCCAAAAATTCCCCTAAAAAAAACCCCAAAAATTCCTGGAAAAAACACCCAAAAAAATTCCCAAAAATTCCCCCCCAAAAAACCCCAAAAATCTTCATTAAATTTTCCAAAAAATCCCGAAAAAATCCCAAAAAAATCCAAAGAATCCCCCTCAAAAATTTCCCAAAATTCCCAGAAAAAAAACCAAAAATTCCCCCCCCAAAATTCCCAAGAATTCTCCTAAAAAAAATCCCACAAAAACCCCAAAAATTCCCAGAAAAAACACCCCAAAAAATTCCCGAAAATTCAAAAAAAAATCCCAAAAAAATCCCCCTCAAAAATTTCCCAAAATTCCCAGAAAAAAACCAAAAATTCTTCCCAAAAAATTCCCCAAAAATCCCATTAAAACCCCAAAAATTCCCCCCAAAAATCCTCATAAAATTTTCCAAAAAATCCCCCAAAAAAATCCCCAAAAAATCCCAAAAAGTCAAAAAAAAATCCCAAAAAAATTTCCCAAAAAATTTCCAGAAAAAAACCAAAAATTCCCCCCCAAAAATTCCCAAAAATTTCCCAAAAAATCCCACAAAAACCCCCAAAATTCCCAGAAAAAAACCCTAAAAAATTCCCAAAAATTCCCCCCAAAAATCCTCATAAAATTTTCCAAAAAATTCCCAAAAAAATCCCAAAAAGTCCCCAAAAAATCCTTTAAAAATTTCACAAAATTCACAGAAAAAAACCCAAAAATTCCCCCAAAAAATTCCCAAAAATTCTCCCAAAAAAATCCGACAAAAACCCCAAAAATTCTCAGAAAAAACAGAAAAAAAAATTCCAAAAAATCCCCAAAATCCAATTTTTTTCCCCCACCTCCCCTCCCCCACCGCCCCAGACCCTCTGGGAAGTGCCGGAATTTTCCGGAATCTCCCGGAATTCCCGGTTTTTTTTGGGTCAGGAGAAGGAATCTCCGGACGGGAACAACGTGGCGTGCATCCTCACCCTGCCCCCGTACCAGCGGCGCGGATACGGGAAATTCCTCATCGCCTTCAGTGAGCCGCGGAACATTCCGGAAAAATGGGGGAAAACGGGGGAAAATGGGGAAAAAAATAGGGGAAAATTGGGAAAAAAAAGGGGGAAAATTGGGAAAAAAAAGGGGGAAAATTGGGGGAAAAATGGGGAAGAAATGGGGAGAAAAGGGGGAAAAAAAAGGGGGAAAATTGGGGGAAAAATGGGGGAAAATTGGGAAATTGGGAGGAAAAATTGGGGGGAATTTGGGGAAAAAATGGGAAAAAAATGGGAAAAAAAAGAGGAAAATTGGGGGGAAAATGGGGGAAGAAATGGGGAAAAAGGGAGGAGAAATTGTGGAGAAAAATGGGGAAAAATTGGGGGGAATTTGGGGAAAAAATGGGGAAAAAAATAGGGGAAAATTGGGGAAAAAAAGGGGGAAAAATGGGGGAAGAAATGGGGAAAAAAGGGGGAAAAAATGGGGGGAAAATTGGGGGAAAAATGGGGAAAATTTGGAAAAAATGGGGGAAAAACGGGGAAAAAATTGGGGGAAATTTGGGGAAAAAATGGGAAAAAAGGGCAAAAAAAGGGAAAATTGGGGGAAAAATGGGGGAAGAAATGGGGAAAAAAGGAGGAAAAATTGGGGGAAAAATGGGGAAAAGTTTGGGAAAAAATGGGGAAAAAAAGAGGAAAAAAGGAGGAAAAAATGCGGGGAAAAGGAGGAAAAAATGGGGGAAAAATGGGAAAAAATGGGGGAAAAAATTGGGAAAAAATGGGGGAAAAAAGGGGAAAAAATTGGGGGGAATTTGGGGAAAAAATGGGAAAAAATGGCAAAAAAAGGGAAAATTGGGGGAAAAATGGGGGAAGAAATGGGGAAAAAAGGAGGAAAAAATGGGGGAAAAAATTGGGGGAAAATTGGGGAAAATTGGGAAAGAAAGGGGGAAAATTGGGGGAAAAATGGGAAAAAAAATGGGGGAAAAATTGGGTAATTGGGAGGAAAAATTGGGGGGAATTTGGGGAAAAAATGGGAAAAAAAAGGGGAAAATTGAGGGAAAAATTGGGGTACAAATGGGGAAAAAAGGAGGAAAAATTGGGGAAAAAATGGGGGGAAAATTGGGGAAGAAATGGGGGAAAAAAGGAGGAAAAATTGGGGGAAAAATGGGCGAAAAAATTTGGGGAAAAATGGGGGAGAAAAATGTGAAAAAAAAGGGGAAAAAATTGGGGGGAGTTTGGGGAAAAAATGGGGAAAATTGGGGGAAAATTGGGGGGGAAATGGGGAAAAAATCGGGGAAAAATGGGGGGGAGGAATTTGGGGGAAAAAAATTGGGAATTTCTGGTGGAGATTCCTGGAATTTTTGGGATCTCCGGGATTTTGGGGATTTCTTGAGGGGATTTGGGGGGGGAATTTGGGGGATTTTTGGGAATTCTTTGGGGATGATTTTGGGAATTTTTTGGGAATATTTTGGGGATGATTTTGGGGATGATTTTGGGGATTTTTGGGGATTATTTTGGGGATTTTGGGGATATTTTGGGGATGATTTTGGGAATTTTTTGGGAATATTTTGGGAATTTTTTGGGAATATTTTGGGGATGATTTTGGGAATATTTTGGGGATGATTTTGGGGATTTTTGGGAATTTTTTGGGAATATTTTGGGGATTTTTGGGAATATTTTGGGGGTGAGTTTGGGGATTTTTGGGAATTTTTTGGGAATATTTTGGGGATTTTTGGGAATATTTTGGGGATGATTTTGGGGATTTTTGGGAATATTTTGGGGATGATTTTGGGGATTTTTGGGAATATTTTGGGAATATTTTGGGGATGATTTTGGGAATTTTTTGGGAATTCTTTGGGGATGATTTTGGGGATTTTGGGGAATATTTTGGGAATTCTTTGGGGATGATTTTGGGGATTTTTGGGAATTTTTTGGGAATATTTTGGGGATGATTTTGGGGATTTTTGGGAATTTTTTGGGAATTATTTGGGAATATTTTGGGGATTTTTGGGGATGATTTTGGGGATTTTGGGGCATTTTTAGGCTACGAGCTGTCCAAGCTGGAGAGCACCGTGGGCTCCCCCGAGAAGCCGCTCTCGGACCTGGGCAAGCTCAGCTACCGCAGCTACTGGTCCTGGGTGCTGCTGGAGATCCTCAGGGACTTCAGGGGGACCCTCTCCATCAAGGACCTCAGGTGGGACCAGTTCAAACCAGTATAAACCAGTATAAACCAGTATAGACCAGTATAGAGCCAAAAATCCCCATAGAAACCCATAGAAACCAGTTCAAACCAGTATAAACCAGTGACCCTCCCTGGTCCTGGGTGCTGCTGGAGATCCTCAGGGACTTCAGGGGGACCCTCTCCATCAAGGACCTCGGGTGGGACCAGTATAAACCAGTATAAACCAGTATAAACCAGTGTGGATAAAGGCAGTGTAGGGAACTGTGGGTTGGAAGTGGTCAGGGGTCACTCAGAGGTCACTCAGGGGTTACTCAGGGGTTACTCACAGGTTACTCAGGGGTTACTCACAGGTTACTCACAGGTTACTCAGGGTTTACTCCTGGTTTACTCAGCCAGATGACCAGCATTACTCAGACTGACATCATCAGCACTCTCCAATCCCTGAACATGGTGAAATACTGGAAGGGCCAACACGTGATGGTTACTCAGGGGTTACTCAGGGGTTACTCACAGGTTACTCAGGGGTTACTCACAGGTTACTCAGGGTTTACTCACACTTTACTCAGCCAGATGACCAGCATTACTCAGACTGACATCATCAGCACCCTGCAGTCTCTGAACATGGTGAAATACTGGAAAGGCCAACACGTGATGGTTACTCAGGGGTTACTCACAGGTTACTCAGGGTTTACTCATGGTTTACTCAGCCAGATGACCAGCATCACCCAGACCGATATCATCAGTACCCTGCAGTCCCTGAACATGGTGAAATACTGGAAGGGCCAACACGTGATGGTTACTCAGGGGTTACTCACAGGTTACTCACAGGTTACTCACACTTTACTCAGTCAGATGACGAGTATCACACAGACTGACATCATCAGTACTCTCCAGTCCCTGAACATGGTGAAATACTGGAAGGGCCAACACGTGATGGTTACTCAGGGGTTACTCAGGGGTTACTCACAGGTTACTCAGGGTTTACTCCTGGTTTACTCAGCCAGATGACGAGTATCACACAGACTGACATCATCAGCACTCTCCAGTCCCTGAACATGGTGAAATACTGGAAGGGCCAACACGTGATGGTTACTCAGGGGTTACTCAGGGGTTACTCACAGGTTACTCAGGGTTTACTCCTGGTTTACTCAGCCAGATGACGAGTATCACACAGACGGATATCATCAGTACCCTGCAGTCTCTGAACATGGTGAAATACTGGAAGGGCCAACACGTGATGGTTACTCAGGGGTTACTCAGGGGTTACTCACAGGTTACTCAGGGTTTACTCCTGGTTTACTCAGCCAGATGACGAGTATCACACAGACGGATATCATCAGTACCCTGCAGTCTCTGAACATGGTGAAATACTGGAAGGGCCAACACGTGATGGT
Source organism: Poecile montanus (assembly GCA_038429875.1). Lineage (NCBI taxonomy): Eukaryota > Metazoa > Chordata > Aves > Passeriformes > Paridae > Poecile > Poecile montanus. Next base: position 502,790 of record CM076518.1, on the reverse strand, counting down.
TACTCAGGGGTTACTCAGGGGTTACTCACAGGTTACTCACACTTTACTCATGGTTTAGCCAGATGACCAGCATCACTCAGACCGATATAATCAGTACCCTGCAATCTCTGAACATGGTGAAATACTGGAAGGGCCAACACGTGATCTGCGTCACCCCCAAGCTGGTGGAGGAGCACCTCAAGAGCGCCCAGTACAAGAAACCGCCCATCACCGGTGGGTAATTAATGCCCCTCGTTAATTACCGGCTGCTAATTAGCACCCTTTCTTAATTAACCGCCGCTAATTTGCGCCTGTCAGTGATTAAACACTGTTAATTGGCACCCCTCGGGGATTAAACGCTGCTAATTAGTGCCCCTCAGGGATTAAACACCATTAATTAGCGCCCCTCGGGGATTAAACACCATTAATTAGCACCCGTCAGTGATTAACCGCCATTAATTAGCGCCCCTCGGTGATTAAACACCGTTAATTAGCGCCCTTCGGTGATTAACCGCTGTTAATTAGCGCCCTTCGGTGATTAACCGCTGTTAATTAGCGCCCTTCAGTAATTAACCGCCATTAATTAGCACCGTCCCATTGTGGGGGGATGGTTCAGTGTGGGGCTGGTCGGGCGAGGTTGGTTCGTTAATTGGCGGTTGTTAATTAGTTGGTTTTCTTTAATTAGTTGTGGGTAATTGGTGGGTGTTTGGTGAGGGTTTTAATGAGGTTTTGTGTAGGAGGATGCTCGTTAATTAACATAAATTAATTAATTGATAAGGGCACCTCCCCCCCCCGATTGCTCTGAATGGTTCAGTCCAGAAACCCCCCCTGAAGTTCCCCCATTAATGAACAACCACTAATTAATTAATTGACTTTAATTACTGCGGTCTCTTTAATGAGTTTTTGTGCAGGAGCAGGCTCGTTAATTAACACAATTTAATTAATTAATAATGGCACCCCCCCCCCCATGATCGCCATTAATGGTTCAGTCCAGAAACCCCCCCTGAAGTTCCCCCATTAATGAACAGCCACTAATTAATTGCCTTTAATTATTTTCTCTTTATTGAGTTTCTCTTTTAAGAATGTGTTTATTAATTATTGGCTCTTCTGTAATTAATCCTATTAGTGTCTCATTAATTAATTAATCCCATTAATGAGTAATAATTCCTGTTAATGCCACGTTTATCGCTATTAACGGCTCTCATTAATTACCCCTAATTAACCCAATTAACCCCCATTCAGTTTAATTATCCTCCCCAATTAAGGCAGTCCGTTAATGATGCTAATTATGCTAATTAGAGTTAATTAATCTCTATTAATTGCAGTGGATTCCATCTGCCTGCGCTGGGCGCCCCCGAAGCACAAACAGGCCAAGGTGGCCAAGAAGTGAAATTCCGGAATTTTCCACCAAATTCTGGGATTTTCTTTCAAGTTTTGGGCATTTTCTTTCAAATTCTGGGATTTTCCCACAAAATTCTGGGGATTTTCCACCAAATTCTGGAATTTTCTTTCAAGTTCTGGGGATTTTCCCACAAAATTTTGGTTTTTTCCTTCAAAATTCTGGGATTTTCCCACCAAATTTTGGGAATTTTCCACTAAATTTTGGGATTTTCCTTCAAGTTTTGGGGATTTTCCCTTCAAATTTTGGGATTTCCCTTCGAATTCTGGAATTTTCCTTTAAATTTTGGGATTTTCCCCCAAAATTCTGGGTTTTTTTCCTCCAGATTTGGGGATTTCCCTCCAAATTTTGGGAATTTCCTTCAAATTTTGGGGATTTTTCCTCAAATTCTGGGATTTTCTTTCAAGTTTTGGGGATTTTCCTTCAAATTTTGGGGATTTTTCCTCAAATTCTGGGATTTTCCCCCAAATTCTGGGATTTTCCCCCTCACTTTTGGTTTTTTTCCCCCCATTTTTGGGTTTTCCCGAAATTCCGGGGCTCCCCGTTCCCCTCCCCCCCCATTCCCGGATTTTGGGATCCCGAATAAAGCCGGAAAAGGAGGGGGGAGGGGCAGCGAGTTTTTATTTTGGGGTCACATCCCCAATTTTGGGGGTTTAATTCCAGCATTTCCACCCCCAAAAATTCACATTTTTAACCAAAATCCGCCTTTTCCCCCCCGAATTCCCAGATTTTCCCACCCCAAATTCACCTTTTCCCTCCCAAAATCCAAATTTTTCCCCCCCAAATTCCAGGATTTCCCTCCAAATTCCAAGTTCTATTCCCAAAATCCAGCTTTTCTTCCCCAAAATTCCATTTTCCCTTAAAATTCCAAGATTCTCCCCCAAATTCCATTTTTTTCCCCCAAATTCCCACTTTTTATACCCAAAATTCCATTTTTCCCCCAAAATTCCAAGATTTCCTCCCCAAATTCGGTGTTCTCCCCCCAAATTTCAGGTTTTTCCCCCCAAAATTCCGCTTTTTTCCCAAAAATTCCGCTTTTTTCCCAAAAATTCCGGTTTTTATCCCCAAATTCGGTGTTTTTTTCCCCAAAATTCCACTTTTTTGCCCCAAAATTGTGATTTTTTGCCCCAAAATTGTGTTTCTTTCCCCCAAAATTCCATTTTTTTCCCCAAAATCCTATTTATTTTCCCCCAAATTGTGTTTTTTCCCCCAAAATTCCAGGATTTTTTCCCCAAAATTCCACTTTTTTTCCCCAAATTTTGGTGTTTTCCCCCCAAATTTTGGTGCTTTTTCCCCAAAATTCCATGTTTTTTCCCCAAATTCCATAATTTTTTCCCAAATTTGGCGTTTTCCCCCAAAATTCCTGTTTTTTCCCCCAAAATTCCCGTTGTTTTTTTCCCCAAAATTCCCGTTGTTTTTTTTCCAAATTCCCGTTTTTTCCCCCCAAATTTCCCCCCCCTCACCCCCACCCCGCCCCCAGCCCCACCCCCACCCCCAGCAGCAGCACCCCCAGCCCCGCCCCCACCCTCAGCCCCGCCCCCCGCCCCTCCCCCACCGCCCCCTCCCCCACCCACCCCTCTCCCCACCCCCCCTGCCCCTCCCCCCCCTCGCAGGGGTCTCCCCAGGGCGGCTCCAGGGGCTCCCCGGGGGGAGGGGTGGGGGGAGGGGCGGGGGGCGGGGCCAGCTCGGGGACCACGCCCCGGATCCAGCCCAGGTGAGGCCCCACCCCTGCGTACACACCTGGGAGACCCCGCAGCCCGCAGGCCACGCCCCAGCTGGACACGCCCAGGAGGTGCCAGGAACCGCCCAGGCGGCAGCAGAGGGGGGAGCCCGAGTCACCCTGGGGGGACAAAATGGGGACAGGTGAGACACACCTGAGACAGGTGAGACACACCTGGGGACACCTGAGATACCTGGGGGCAACACAGGGGGGAGCCCGAGTCACCCTGGGGATGGAGAGGGGACAGGTGAGACACCTGGAGTACACCTGAGATACACCTGTGACACCTGGGGGCAACAGAGGGGGGAGCCCGAGTCACCCTGGGGGGAGAGAGGGGACAGGTGAGACACACCTGAGACAGGTGAGACACACCTGTGACACCTGGGGACATCTGTGATACACCTGAGATACACCTGAGATACACCTGAGATACACCTGACACACCTGGGGACACCTGAGACACACCTGAGACACCTGGGGGCAACAGAGGGGGGAGCCCGAGTCACCCTGGGGATGGAATGGGGACAGGTGAGACAGGTGAGACACCTGAGACAGGTGAGACACACCTGGGGACACCTGTGACACCTGAGATACACCTGACACACACCTGACACACCTGGGGACAGCAGAGGGGACCCCCAGAGTCACCCTGGGGACATTGGGGATACCTGAGACACCTGGGGACACACCTGGGGGATTCTGGGGACAGGTGAGGATGGAGAGGGACATGGTGGGGGGGACTCCCGAGAGAGAACACAGGTGACACACAGGTGACACAGGTGACACACAGGTGACACAGGAAGTGACACAGGTAAAGCACAGGAGGTGACACAGGTGACACATGAGGGCCCACACGTGACACACACAGGTAATACAGGTGATACACAGGTGACACACAGGAGGTGACACACAGGTGACAGGAGTCACACAGGTGACACAGGTGTCACACAGGTAAAGCACAGGAGGTGACACACAGGTCACAGGGGTCACACAGGGGTCACACAGGTAACACAGGTGACACACAGGTGTCACACAGGTGCCACCCAGGTAACACAGGTGACACAAATGACACAGGAGGTGACACAGGTGACACACAGGAGGTGACACACAGGTAACAGATGTCCCACAGGTGACACAGGTGACACACAGGTAAAGCACAGGTGTCAGTACAGGTGACACATGAGGTCACACAGGTGATACAGGAGGTGACACACAGGTGACAGGTGTCCCCCAGGTGTCCCCCAGGTGTCCCCAGGTGTCCCCAGGTGTCCCCCAGGTGTCCCCCAGGTGTCCCAGCCTCACCTGGCAGGCGTCGCGCTGTCCCTCGGGGTACCCGGCACACACGGTGTCCTCTGCAGGTAACCCCATGTCCTCGAGGGGCGTGTCCAGGTGTGTCCCAGGCGTGTCCAGGTGTGTCCCAGGCGTGTCCAGGTGTGTCCCAGGTGTCCCCAGGTGTGTCCCCGATGTCCCCAGGTGTGTCCCCAGGTGTGTCCCCAGGTGTTTCCGGTACAGGCACTGGCAGTGTTGCTGACTCAGCAGAGGCACCTCCACCTGCTGCAGCGTCTTGGGGGGCGGCAGCGGCACTGGGGGGACACCTGGGGTCAGGTGGGGTCACCTGGGGTCACCTGGGGACATCTGGGGGCTCTGGGGACAGCTGGGGTCAGGTGACACCACCTGGGGACACCTGGGGACAGGTGGGGACACCTGGGGATGCCTGGGGACACCTGGGGACACCTGGGGACACCTGGGGTCAGGTGACATCACCTGGGGTCACCTGGGGTCACCTGGGGACACCTGGGGTCAGGTGACATCACCTGGGGACACCTGGACACACCTGGGGGGCTCTGGGGTCACACCTGGGGTCACCCAGAGGTCACCACGGGGTCACCAACCCTGCCCTGATGTCCCCAAACCCCCCCCGGTGACCCCAATGTGCCCCCGATGTCGCGATATCCCCCCGATATATCGCGATATGAGGTCACTCACCGGCCGTCCTGACGTGTCCCCAGTGTCCCCAGTGTCCCCAATGTCCCGATATATTGCGATATGTCGCGATATGACATCACTCACCCGCTGTCCTGACGTGTCCCCAGTGTCCCCAGTGTCCCCAATGTCCCCAATGTCCCGATATGTCGCGATATATCGCGATATGAGGTCACTCACCGGCCGTCCTGACGTGTCCCCAGTGTCCCCAGTGACCCCAGTGTCCCGATATGTCATGATATATTGCGATACCCCCCGATATATCGCGATATGTCGTCACTCACCCGCCGTCCTGACGTGTCCCCAGTGTCCCCAATGTTGCGATACCCCCCGATACCCCCCGATATGTCGCGATATATCGCGATATGTCGTCACTCACCCGCTGTCCTGACGTGTCCCCAGCCGGTCACGGTGCAGTTCATCCCCGGCCTGAACCATTCCCCGGGGGGGGGGACGCAGATGGGCCGCACCAACCGCGAGGTTCGGGCGGGGGGGTGGAGCCGGGCCAGCGCCAGGTCCCCTCCCCCCCCTCTGTCTCTGTCGCGATAGTCGCGATAGGCCGGGTGCCGCGTGACCGAGGCCACGCCCCTCACCTGCGCGTCGGGGGGCGGGGCCAGGAGCTGCAGCACCCCCAGGGTCACCCGGAACTCGGGGAGGGGGTGGTCCCTGCGGGGAGGGGGAGGGGGAGGTCACCGGAGGGGGGAGGGGAGGGGGACTGGGGGAGGATTTGGGGTCAGGGAACGGAATTTGGGGGGGTTTGGGGGGATTTGGGGGGGGTTTGGGGAGGATTTGGGGGGATTTGGGGGATTTTGGGGGGGGTTTGGGGGGATTTGGGGAATTTGGGGAATTTTGGGGGGGATTCGGGGGGAGTTTGGGGTCAGGGATGGGGAATTTGGGGGGCTGGGATTGGGAATTTGGGGGGAATTTGGGGGAATTTGGGGCTGTTTCGGGGGGTCCCTCCAGGGCAGTTTTGGGGTGAATTTGGGTCAGTTTGGGGTCAGTTTTTGGGTCAGTTTGGGGTCAGTTTTTGGGGTGAATTTGGGGTGAATTTGGGTGGGTTTGGGGTCAGTTTTTGGGGGTCACTCACGGAGGGAAGCAGTGTGCAGCTGTCAGGACCCAGGCCGGGGCGATCAGGGCAGGTTTGGGGTGGATTTGGGTCAGTTTGGGGTCAGTTTTGGGTCAGTTTTGGGTGGGTTTTTGGGGTCACTCAGGGCAGTTTTTGGGGTGAATTTGGGTGGGTTTGGGGTCAGTTTTTGGGGGTCACTCACGGAGGGAAGCAGTGTGCAGCTGTCAAGACCCAGGCTGGGGCAATCAGGGCAGGTTTGGGGTGGTTTTAGGGCAGTTTTGGGTGAATTTGGGGTGAATTTGGGTCAGTTTGGGGTCAGTTTTGGGGTTCACTCACGGAGGGAAGCAGTGTGCAGCTGTCAGGACCCAGGCCGGGGCGATCAGGGCAGGTTTGGGGTGGATTTGGGGTGGATTTGGGGTGAATTTGGGTGGGTTTGGGTGGTTTTTGGGTGGGTTTGGGGTCAGTTTTTGGGGTTCACTCACGGAGGGAAGCAGTGTGCAGCTGTCAGGACCCAGGCCGGGGCGATCAGGGCAGGTTTGGGGTGGATTTGGGGTGGATTTGGGGTGAATTTGGGTGGGTTTGGGTGGTTTTTGGGTGGGTTTGGGGTCAGTTTTTGGGGTTCACTCACGGAGGGAAGCAGTGTGCAGCTGTCAGGACCCAGGCTGGGGCGATCAGGGCAGGTTTGGGGTGAATTTGGGGTGAATTTGGGGTGAATTTGGGGTGGATTTGGGTGGGTTTGGGGTCAGTTTTGGGGGTCACTCACGGAGGGAAGCAGTGTGCAGCTGTCAGGACCCAGGCTGGGGCGATCAGGGCAGGTTTGGGGTGAATTTGGGGTGAATTTGGGGTGAATTTGGGGTGGATTTGGGTGGGTTTGGGGTCAGTTTTGGGGGTCACTCACGGAGGGAAGCAGTGTGCAGCTGTCAGGACCCAGGCTGGGGCGATCAGGGCAGGTTTGGGGTGGATTTGGGGTGGATTTGGGGTGAATTTGGGTGGGTTTGGGTGGTTTTTGGGTGGGTTTGGGGTCAGTTTTTGGGGTTCACTCACGGAGGGAAGCAGTGTGCAGCTGTCAGGACCCAGGCCGGGGTGATCAGGGCAGGTTTGGGGTCAGTTTTGGGGTGAATTTGGGGTGAATTTGGGTGGGTTTGGGGTCAGTTTTGGGGGTCACTCACGGAGGGAAGCAGTGTGCAGCTGTCAGGACCCAGGCTGGGGCGATCAGAGCCCCTCCACAGACGTGGCGACCCCTGAAGGTCAGGCTGACCTGCCAGGGCCACTGCCCCTCCTGCGCCCCCGAGCCCCCCACCACGCGCCGGTGCACGGGGGTCCCGCACGGCACTGAGGGGGTTAAAGGTGGGACGGGTCACAGACCCCTCCCCATGGCATTGAAGGGGTTAAATGTGTGAGAGACCCCTCCCCACTGTGGCATTGAAGGGGTTAAATGGGTCAGAGACCCCCCCCAAAATCCCCATCTCAAAATGGGACTCTGCCCCTTTAAGAACCCCCCCAAAATGAGGCCACTCCCATTAAAGGACCCTCCCCAAAATGAGACCCCGCCCCTTTAAGGACCCCCCCCCCCATTCCGAGCCCCTCCCCCCTCACCTGCATCATCCTCGGCCGCCGCCCCCCGGTCACCTGTGGGGGAGGGGGTGATGACGTCAGAGACCCCCCCTCAATTTGGGGAACACCCCCCCCCAGTGAAGGTGATGACGTCATCACCCGAATTCGGGGGTGAATTTGAGGGCCATGACGTCACACCCCCTAATTTTGGGGGGGGGGGGGGGGGGGGGGCTGAGGGTGATGACGTCACGCATTTTGGGGGGCCGGAGGGTGATGACGTCACACATTTTGGGGGGCCGGAGGGTGATGACGTCACGCGTTTTGGTGACCTGGCCGGACACACCGAGGGACATCCGGGGCGAGGCCGGAAAAACCGGCCCAGGAATGTCACCTGTCCGTGTCACCTGTCCGTGTCACCTGTCCCTGTCACCTGTCCGTGTCACCCCAAAAACACCGGCGACCCCTCCCCAAAACCGCCCCCGAACCCCCCAAAAAATCCCCCAAAAATCCCCGAGTTTGGGACCCCCAAAAATCCCCAATTCAGAACCAACAAATCCCCTTGAACGGCCTCAAAATCCCCCCCGGAACTGACAAAATCACCTCAAATTCACCCAAAATCCCCCTCGGGACCCCCAAATCCCCTCAGGAACCCCAAAATCCCCTCGGAACTGACAAAATCACCTCAAATTCACCCAAAATCCCCCCCGGGACCCCCAAAATCCCCCCCGGGACCCCCAAATCCCCTCAAATCCCCTCAGGAATCCCCAAAATCCCCTCGGAACTGACAAAATCACCTGAAATTCACCCAAAATCCCCCTCGGGACCCCCAAAATCCCCCTCGGAACTGACAAAATCACCTCAAATCCCTCTCGGGACCCCCCAAATCCCCTCAGGAACCCCAAAATCCTCTCAGGACCCCCAAATTCCTTCAGGACCCCCCAAATCCCCTCAAATTCCCCTCGGGACCCCCAAATCCCCTCAAATTCCCCCCAAAATCCCCCTCGGGACCCCCCAAAACTTTCCAAAATCCCCTCAGGATCGCCCCCCGACCCAAATCCCCTCAGGATTCCCGCCAAAACCCCCTCAGGATTATCGGCCGTAAATTCCCTCAAAATTCCACCTCAAATCACCCCAAAATCCCTTCAGAACCCCCCGAAATCCCCTCGGGAACCTCCAAATCCTCCTCAGGAACCCCCAAATTCCCTCAGACCCCCCCAAATTCCCTCAGGATTTCCAAAATCCTCTCAGGATCCCCCCCCCGACCCAAATCCCCTCACGATTGTCGGCCGTAAATTCCCTCACGATTCCGCCTCAAATCCCCTCGAATTCCCTCGGAACCCCCCCAGATCCTCTCGGGACCCCCTCGAATCCCTTCAGGAACCCCCAAATCCCCTCAGACTTCCCAAAATTCCCTCAGGATCCCCAAAATTCCCTCAGAATTCCCAAAATTCCTTCAGGATTCCTCCCCCCGCACCAAATCCCCTCAGGATTCCCGCCAAAATCCCCTCAGGATTGTCGGCCGTAAATTCCCTCACGATTCCACCTCAAAACACCCCAAATTCCCTCGGAACCCCTCGAAATCTCCTCGGGACCCCCTCGGGATCCCCCCCCCAAATCTCAGGAACCCCCAAATCCCCTCAGGATTTCCAAAATCCCCTCAGACTTCTCAAAAATCCCCTCAGACTTTCCGCAATCCCCTCACGATTGTCGGCCGTAAATTCCCTCACGATTCCGCCGAAACCCGCCCCAAATCTTCTCGGAACCCTCACAAATCTCCTCGGCACCCCCCGAAATCTCCTCGGGATCCCCCCCAAATCCCCTCAGGATTTCCAAAATCCCCTCACGATTCCCCTCCTCCCCAAATCCCCTCACGATTGTCGGCAGGAAATCCCCTCACGGTTCCGCCGAAACCCGCCCCAAATCAGCTCGGAACCCCCCGGAATCTCCTGGGAACCCCCCGAAATCTCCTGGGAACCCTCACAAATCCCTTGGGGACCCCCCGAAATCCCCCCGGAGCGTTCGGCTCTCACCTCCCGGCAGGAGCAGCAGCAGCAGCGGCAGCAGCGGCAGCGCCGGCCCCGCTCCGGGCCCCGCTCGCGGCTCCCGCCGCCGCCGCCTCCTCATCGCTCCGGGGCCGCTCTGGCCGCTCCGGGCTCCCCCTTCCCTCCCTTCCCTTCCCTCCCTTCCCTTCCCTCCCTTCTCTTCTCCTTCCCCTCCCCTTCCCTCCCCTCCCCTTCCCTCCCCTCCCCCCTCACCTGAGCGAGGCCACGCCCCCCGCACCTGGCCCGGGTCCGCCCCTCCCCCCTCCCCAAACACACCCCCGGTACCTGCGCGGGAACTTCCGGCGGCCTCACCTGGAGCGGAACCGGGACCGGAACCGGGAGTGGGAGCGGCCCCACCTGAGCTCACCTGGCCGGGATTGGCCTCACCTGAGCTCACCTGGAGCGGAACCGGGACCGGGATCAGAACCTGAGCTCACCTGGACCGGAACCGGGATCAGAACCAGCCTCACCTGAGCTCACCTGGCCGGGATTGGCCTCACCTGAGCTCACCTGGACCGGAACCGGGACCGGGATCAGAACCTGAGCTCACCTGGAGTGGGATCGGGACCAGCCTCACCTGAGCTCACCTGGAGCGGAACAGGGTCCGGGCTCACCTGGACCGGGATCGGGATCAGAACCAGCCTCACCTGAGCTCACCTGGACCAGGACTGGGATCGGAACCCGAGCTCACCTGGACTGGGATCGGAACTGGACTCACCTGAGCTCACGTGGCCGTGATTGGGGCCTGAACTCACCTGAGCTCACCCGGATCAGAACCGGGACCGGAACCAGGCTCACCTGAGCTCATCCGAATCAGAACCAGGCTCACCTGAGCTCATCCGAATCAGAACCAGGCTCACCTGAGCTCATCCGAATCAGAACCAGGCTCACCTGAGCTCACCTGGACCAGGATTGGAACCTGAGCTCACCTGAGCTCACCTGGATCGAGCTCACCTGAGCTCACCTGAACCGGCCCCACCTGAGCTCACCCGGATCAGAACCGGGACCGGAACCAGGCTCACCTGAGCTCATCCGAATCAGAACCAGGCTCACCTGAGCTCACCTGAGCTCACCTGGACCAGGATTGGAACCTGAGCTCACCTGGAGCGGGATCGGGATCTCCTCACCTGAGCTCACCTGGCTGGGAAACCTCCCCCCCCTCCCCCACCTGTGATGGTCCCGCCCCCTGCAGCTGTCAATCATTGTGGCCACGCCCACTACACACAAACCACGCCCCAATGCCCTTTTATGGTCAGACCACGCCCACTATGCTAATTACACAATCCTGCTGTAACGATCAGAAAACCCCGCCCATTATGCTAATTAAACCAATAAACCACACTTCACCGTGATTATCAGGAACCCCCGCCCATTATGCTAATTAGAACTGATAAACCATGGGAATTTTACCTCTATGCTCAAACCCCGCCCATTATGCAAATTAGAACCGATAAACCATGAGAATGTATTATCAAACCCCGCCCATTATGCAAATTAGAACCGATAAACCATGAGAATTCACCTCTGTGCTCAAGCCCCGCCCATTATGCTAATAATGCCAAACCACCTCCCTTATGCAAATTAATCACAAGGCCACGCCCACCCACAGCTTTATGGGCTCCGCCCTTATTCAGCAGCCCCGCCCTCCATGACGTCATCACTTAACGAGCTCATTAACCACCGGAAGTGCCTCATTAACCCCTCAACGAGGCCACGCCCCCTCCCCGATCCCGACCAATCAGAGCCGAGCCCGAAGCTCCTCCCCCCGAATTCCTTTATTGTGGGGGAGGGGCGGGTTAAAAGCGGGGGGAGCCCGCGGGGGGGGTGGGGGAGGGGCGGGGGGTGGGGGAGGGGCGGGCGAGTACAAAACGAGGGGGGTGGGGGAGGGGCGGGGGTGGGGGAGGGGCTCAATATGGCCGCTCGCGTCGGTCCTGCCGGTGGTCGCCCCTGCAAGGGGGGGAGGGGCAATTAATTAACGCCGCAATTAACGAGCTTCCGCCCCAATTAACCAAATTCCCGCCAAAAACCCCGCCCACAAACCCCCAAATCCCGGGAATTTTACCCCAAATCCCCATTTTTTACCCCAAATCCCAACTTTTTACCCCAAATCCCCATTTTTTACCCAAAATCACTCAATTTTTACCCCCAAATCCCAATGTTTTACCCCAAAATTCCCATTTTCCCCCCCGAAATTCACGTTTTTCCCGCCAAAATCCTGATTTTCCCCCCAAAAAAAATCCCCATTTCCTCCCCAAAATTCTCATTTTTTCCCCCAAAATCCCCACGGTTCTTGGGATTTTCCCAAATTCCCAGGTTTTTCCCTAAAAATCCCCATTTCCTCACCAAAATCCCCATTTTTCTCCCCAAAATCCCTGTTTTTTCCGGGATTTTCGCCAATTCCCAGGTTTTTGCCCCAAAATCCCATTTTCCTCCCAAAAATCCCCATTATTTCCCCCCAAATCCCTGTTTTTTTCTGCGATTTTCCCAAATTCCCAGGTTTTACCCCCAAAACCCCCATCTTCCTTCCAAAATCCCCATTTTCCTGGGGGGATTTTCCCCAATTCCCAGGTTTTTCCCCCCAAAATCCCATTTTCCCTCCCAAAACCCCCATTTCCCCCCAAAATCCCCATTATTTTTTCCCCAAAATTCCTGTTTTTCCCCCAAAATCCCCATTTTTTCTTCAGGATTTTCCCCAATTCCTCGTTTCCCCCTCCAAAAATCCCAGTTTTTTTCAGGATTTTCCCCAATTCCCAGGTTTTTCCCCCCAAAATCCCATTTTCCCTCCTAAAATCCCCATTTTTTCCCCCAAAATTCCCCATTTTCCCTCCCAAAATCCCCATTATTTTCCCCCAAAATCCCCATTTCCTCCCCCAAATTCCCATTTTTTCCCCCAAAACCCCCATTTTTCCCCCAAAATTCCCGTTTTTTTCAGGATTTTCCCAAATTCCCGGTTTTTCTCCCCAAACTCTCACCTGCTGTCCATCTTGCCGGGCCCGAAGCCGCCCCGGTCGCCGCCGCGGCCGCCCCGGAACCCCCCGCGCTCGCCACGGCCACGGAAACCTCCACGATCGAAACCTCCGCGACCGCCGCGGCGATCCTCGAAACCTCCACCTGGACAGGTGAGAACAGGTGTGTTACAGGTGTGAACAGGTGTGTTACAGGTGTGTCAGGTGTGTCAGGTGTGTCAGGGGTCAGGAACCCCCCGCGCTCGCCACGGCCACGGAAACCCCCGCGGTCGAATCCTCCACGGCCACCGCGGCGATCCTCGAAACCTCCACCTGTACAGGTGAGAACAGGTGTGAACAGGTGTGTCAGGTGTGATCAGACAGGTGTGAATACAACAGGTGTGTCAGGGGTCAGGAACCCCCCGCGCTCGCCACGGCCACGGAAACCTCCACGGTCGAAACCTCCACAACGATCCTTGAATCCACCTGGACAGGTGAGATCAGACAGGTGTGAACAGAACAGCTGTGAACAGAACAGGTGTGAATAGAACAGGTGTGAACAGACAGGTGTGAACAGACAGGTGTGAATAGAACAGGTGTGAACAGACAGGTGTGAACAGACAGGTGTGAATAGAACAGGTGTGAACAGACAGGTGTGAACAGAACAGGTGTGAACAGACAGGTGTGATCAGAACAGGTGTGAATAGAACAGGTGTGAACAGAACAGGTGTGAATAGAACAGGTGTGAACACAACAGGTGTGAATAGAACAGGTGTGATCAGAACAGGTGAGAACAGGTGTGAGGAAACCCCCGCGGTCGAAACCTCCACAACGATCCTTGAATCCACCTGGACAGGTGAGATCAGACAGGTGTGAACAGACAGGTGTGAACAGAACAGGTGTGAACAGACAGGTGTGAATAGAACAGGTGAGACAGGTGAGAACAGGTGTGAACAGAACAGCTGTGAACAGAACAGGTGTGAACAGACAGGTGTGAACAGGTGTGATAGGTGTGAATAGAACAGGTGTGAACACAACAGGTGAGAACAGGTGTGAATAGAACAGGTGAGACAGGTGAGAACAGGTGTGAACAGACAGGTGTGATCAGAACAGGTGTGATCAGAACAGGTGTGAATAGAACAGGTGTGATCAGAACAGGTGTGAACAGAACAGCTGTGAATAGAACAGGTGTGAACAGAACAGGTGTGATCAGAACAGGTGTGAACACAACAGGTGAGAACAGGTGTACGGAAACCACTGCGATCGAAACCTCCATGACCTCCACGGCGATCCTCGAATCCACCTGGACAGGTGAGATCAGGTGTGATCAGGTGTAATCAGACAGGTGTTATCAGACAAGTGAACTGACAGGTGTGACAGGTGTGAACAAGAGCATCCAGAATATTCCCAGGTGTATCTCAGGTGTCCCCAGGTGTGTTTTGGGTGTCCCCAGGTGTGTTCCAGCCCCCCCAGGTGTCCCCAGGTGTGTCCAGGTGTATTTTGGGTGTCCCCAGGTGTCCCCAGGTGTACCCAGGTGTCCCCAGGTGTATTTTGGGTGTCCCCAGGTGTATCCCAGCCCCCCCAGGTGTCCCCAGGTGTATCCAGGTGTTCTCCAGGTGTACTCACCCATGTGGTTTCCTCCTCCTCCTCCTCCTCCTCCTCCTCCTCTGCCCCCCCCGGGGTATTTTCCGGCCCCGCCCCCCGCCCAGGTGAGGCCCCCCGGGCCCCCCCTCGGGTTTGGGGGCCTTGCATTGGTTGCATTCGCTGCGCCACGAGAAGTTCATGTTCTCACACGCCCTGTGACGTCATCGTGATGTCATCAGTGACGTCATCGCGCTGGGAGTGACGTCACACAACAGGCCCCGCCCCCAGCCAACCATCCCCCCCATCCCAGTTCCCCCCAGTCCGTCCCAGTTCCCTCCCCCATGTTCTCACACGCCCTGTGATGTCATCATGACATCATCAGTGACATCATCACATCGGTGGTGATGTCACAGAACAAGCCCCGCCCACAGAACCCCATCCCAGTTCCCCCCAGTCCCCTCCCCCCCGTGACGTCATCGTGAGGTCAGCAGTGACGTCATCACGTTGGCAATGATGTCACATGACAGACCCCGCCCCCAGCTCCACCCGACCCACCCCTCCCAGTCCAGACCAGTTCATCCCAGTCCAAACCAATATAAACCAGTCCAAACCAGTATAACCCAATATAAACCAGTCAATCCCAGTATAAACCAGTATAAACCAGTATAAACCAGTCAATCCCAGTCAATCCCAGTATAAACCAGTACAAACCAGTATAAAACAGTTCAAACCAGTCAATCCCAGTCAATCCCAGTCTAAACCAGTATAAACCAGTATAAACCAGTATAAACCAGTCAATCCCAGTCAATCCCAGTCCAAACCAGTCAATCCCAGTATAACCCAGTATAAACCAGTATAAACCACTCACGGGTTGGGGCATTTCCAGTCCCCCGCTCGCTGCTGTGCCCCTCCCAGTACAAACCAGTATAAACCAGTTCAAACCAGTCAATCCCAGTATAACCCAGTCCAAACCAGTCTAAACCAGTCCAAACCAGTCAATCCCAGTCAATCCCAGCCCCACACCAGTCCAAACCAGTCTAAACCAGTATAAACCAGTCAATCCCAGTCCAAACCAGTCTAAACCAGTATAACCCAGTATAAACCAGTATAAACCAGTATAACACTCACGGGTTGGGGCATTTCCAGTCCCCCGCTCGCTGCTGTGCCCCTCCCCCACCGCTGAAGCCGCCGCGGCCGCCGGAGCCTCCGGAACCGAACCCGGCCCGGCCCAGGGGCCCTGGAATGGGGCAAAAAAACCCAAAATCGGGAAAATTAACAAAAAACTGCATCGGGAATGGGGCAAAAAAACGGGAATTTGGGAAAAAAACCGGGAATTTTGGGGGAAAATAACGGGAATTTGGGAACCGGAGCCTCCGGAACCGAACCCGGCCCGGCCCAGGGGCCCTGGAATGGGGCAAAAAAACCCAAATTTGGGAAAATTCATAAAAATGACAACGGGATTTTGGGGGAAAAAAACGGGAATTTGGGAAAAATAGAAAAAAAAACGGGAATTTTGGGTGAAAATAACGGGAATTTGGGAACAGGAGCCTCCGGAACCGAACCCGGCCCGGCCCAGGGGACCTGGAATGGGGCAAAAAAACCCAAATTTGGGAAAATTAACAAAAAACTGCATCGGGAATGGGGCAAAAAAACGGGAATTTGGGAAAAAAACCGGGAATTTTGGGGGAAAATAACGGGAATTTGGGAACTGGAGCCTCCAGAACCGAACCCGGCCCGGCCCAGGGGACCTGGAATGGGGCAAAAAAACCCAAAATCGGGAAAATTAACAAAAAACTGCATCGGGAATGGGGCAAAAAAACGGGAATTTGGGAAAAATCACAAAAAAACCCGGGAATTTTGGGGGAAAATAACGGGAATTTGGGAACCGGAGCCTCCGGAACCGAACCCGGCCCGGCCCAGGGGACCTGGAATGGGGCAAAAAAACCCAAATTTGGGAAAATTAACAAAAATGATAACGGGAATTTGGGTGGAAAAACCGGGAATTTGGGAAAAATCGCAAAAAAAAAACGGGAATTTTGGGGGAAAATAACGGGAATTTGGGAACCGGAGCCTCCGGAACCGAACCCGGCCCGGCCCAGGGGACCTGGAATGGGGCAAAAAAACCCAAAATCGGGAAAATTAACAAAAAACTGCATCGGGAATGGGGCAAAAAAACGGGAATTTGGGAAAAATCGCAAAAAAACCCGGGAATTTTGGGGGAAAATAACGGGAATTTGGGAACCGGAGCCTCCGGAACCGAACCCGGCCCGGCCCAGGGGACCTGAATTGGGGCAAAAAAACCCAAATTTGGGAAAATTAACAAAAATGATAATGGGATTTTGGGGGAAAAAACCGGGAATTTGGGAACCGGAGCCTCCGGAACCGAACCCGGCCCAGCCCAGGGGCCCTGGAATGGGGCAAAAAAACCCAAATTTGGGAAAATTCATAAAAATAACAACGGGAATTTGGGTGGAAAAACCGGGAATTTGGGAAAAATCACAAAAAAAAACGGGAATTTTGGGGGAAAATAACGGGAATTTGAGAAAAAATCACAAAAAAAAAAGGGAATTTTGGAATAATTAAAGGGGATTTGGGGATAATTCAAAGGGATTTTGGGGTAATTAAAGGGAATCTGGGATAATTAAAGGAAATTTTGGGATCATTAAAGAAAGTTCTGGAATAACTAAAAGGGATTTTGGGGTAATTAAATAAGATTTTGAGATAATTAAAGGGAATTTGGGATAATTAAAGGTCATTTTAAGGTAAATAAAGGCAATTTTGGGATAATTAAAGGGAATTTTGGGGTAATTAAAGGAACTTTGGGATAATTAAAGGGAATTTTAGGGTAATTAAAGGGGATTTGGGATAATTAAAGGGAATTTTGGGGTAATTAAAGGGAATTTGAGATAAATTAAGAGATTTTGGGATAAAAAAGGGAATTCTGGGATAATTAAAGGGAATTTTGGGATAATTAAAAGGGATTTTGGGATAAATAAAGAGAATTTTGGGGTAATTAAATGGAATTTTGAGACAATTAAAGGGGTTTTTGGGGTAAATAAAGGGAATTTTGGGGTAAAAAAGGGGTTTTTGGGGTAAAAAAGGGGAATTTTGGGGTAAATAAAGGGAATTTTGGGGTAAAAAGGGGAATTTTGGGATAACTAAAGGGGATTTTGGGATAATTAAAGGGGTTTTTGGGGTAAATAAACGGAATTTTGGGGTAAAAACGGTGGATTTTGGGTCTGACCTCCCCGGCCGCGGCCCCGGCCGCCCCCGCCCCGGGTGAAATCCGCTCGGCGCGTGGCAAACGAGACCTTGATGGGATTGCCCGAGAATTCCTTCCCTGGAGAGAGAAAAAAACCGGAATGGCGGATTTCGGGAATTCCAGGATTCAGGAACTCAGGATTTCGGGAATTCCAGGATTTGGGAATTTGGGAATTCAGGATTTTGGGAATTTTGGGAATTCTGGGATTCAGGAATTCCGGGCACTGACCATCGAAGCAGTCGATGGCCGCCTTGGCCGAGGGGGGAATTCAGGACTCAGGAATTTGGGAATTCCAGGATTCAGGATTTTGGGAATTCAGGAATTCAGGATTTTGGGAATTCCAGGATTTGGGATTTTGGGAATTCAGGATTTTGGGAATTTGGGATTTTAGGGAATTGTGGACACTGACCATCGAAGCAGTCGATGGCCGCCTTGGCCAAGGGGGAATTCGATCAGGGATTCGGGAATTCTGGGATTTGGGATTTTGGGAATTCCAGGATTTGGGAATTTGGGAATTCAGGAATTTGGGATTTCAGGAATTCTGGGAATTCTGAGATTCAGGAATTCCGGGCACTGACCATCGAACCAGTCGATGGCTGCCTTGGCCGAGGGGGAATTCAGGACTCAGGAATTTGGGAATTTTGGGATTCAGGAATTTGGGATTTCAGGGATTTTGGGAATTCTGGGAATTCTGGGATTCAGGAATTCCAGGAACTCCGGGCACTGACCATCGAACCAGTCGATGGCCGCCTTGGCCGAGGGGGAATCAGGGGATCAGGAATTCCGGGATTTTGGGAATTCCAGGATTCCAGGATTCAGGAATTTGGGAATTCAGGAATTTGGGAATTCAGGAATTTGGGAATTGTGGACACTGACCATCGAACCAGTCGATGGCCGCCTTGGCCGAGGGGGGGTCGGGGGATCGGGGATTCCGGGATTTCGGGAATTCCAGGATTGAGGAATTCAGGATTTTGGGAATTCCAGGATTCAGGATTTTGGGAATTCTGGGAATTTGGGAATTTTGGGAATTCAGGGATTCAGGAATTCCAGGAATTCCGGGCACTGACCATCGAAGCAGTCGATGGCCGCCTTGGCTGAGGGGGAATTGAGGAATTCTGAGATTCAGGGATTCAGGGATTTTGGGATTTCAGGAATTCCGGGATTCAGGAATTCAGGAATTTTGGGAATTTGGGGAATTTTGGGAATTCTGGGAATTCGGGAATTCCGGGCACTGACCATCGAACCAGTCGATGGCCGCCTTGGCCGAGGGGGGGTCGTCGAAGCTCACGGTGGCCTCGCCCTTCAGCTTGCCGGTCTCACGGTCGGTGTAGAGATTGATCATGGGCTGGCCGGTCTTCTTATTGGTCTGGGGATGGACAGAGTGACCACTGAGTGACCACTGACCAACCCTGAGTGACCACTGAGTGACCACTGAGTGACCACAGTGACCATCAACCCACCCTGACCCACCCTGACCCACCCTGACCCCATAACCACACATTGATCATGGGCTGGCCGGTCTTCTTATTGGTCTGGGGATGGACAGAGTGACCACTGAGTGACCAACTGACCACTGAGTGACCACTGACCACTGAGTGACCACTGACCAACCCTGAGTGACCACTGACCACTGAGTGACCACTGAGTGACCACTGAGTCACCCCTGACCAACCCTGAGTGACCTCAGGTGTATCTCAGGTGTACCCCAGGTGTCCCCAGGTGTACCCCAGGTGTATCTCAGGTGTATCCAGGTGTACCCCAGGTACTCCAGGTTTATCCAGGTGTACTCCAGGTGTATCTCAGGTGTACCCCAGGTGTATTTCATCCCCTCCAGGTGTACCCCAGGTGTACTCCAGGTGTCCCCAGGTGTATCCAGGTGTACCCCAGGTACTCCAGGTGTACTCCAGGTGTATCTCAGGTGTATTTCATCCCCCCCAGGTGTCCCCAGGTGTATCTCAGGTGTATCTCAGGTGTACCCCAGGTACTCCAGGTGTATCTCAGGTGTATCTCAGGTGTATTTAATCCCCTCCAGGTGTACCCCAGGTACTCCAGGTGTACTCCAGGTGTACTCCAGGTGTACCCCAGGTACTCCAGGTGTACTCCAGGTGTACTCCAGGTGTCCCCAGGTGTTCTCACCTTGATGATCCCGATCTGTTTGAAGTAATCGGCCACGGACTCGATGGTGACGTTTTCCCCCAGCCCCTGCACGAAGATCGTGTTGTTGTCCGAGTTATCCTGCTCCCCTGCAATTAATTAACGATAATTAATTAATTAACCACTAATTAATCATTAATTAATCACTAATAAACCCCTAATCACTAATTAATCCATTTACTAATTAATCACTGATCATCTCCCCCAGCCCCTGCACGAAGATCGTGTTGTTGTCCGAGTTATCCTGCTCCCCTGCAATTAATCAATCACTAATTAATCACTAATTAATCACTAATAAACCCCTAATCACTAATTAATCCATTAACTAATTAATCACTGATCATCTCCCCCAGCCCCTGCACCAAGATCGTGTTGTTGTCCCAGTTATCCTGCTCCCCTGCAATTAATTAATCACTAATTAATCACTACTTAATCATTAATTAATTATTAATTAACCACTGATCACTAATCAACCCATTAACTAATCACTGATCACCTCCCCCAGCCCCCGCACCAAGATCGTGTTCTCTGATTGCCCTACTCACCTGGAACTGATCACTAATTAATTAATTAATCACTAATTACTGCTCGTTAACCCTCATTAACCCCTTCAAAGCACCAAAACCCAGAACTAGATGTTACACCCTACTAATAATTACTGCTAATTAACCCGAGACAACTCTAAATTCTCACTCATTACCACTAATTAACCTTTAAAAGTCCCATTAAGTACCCCACTAATTAATGCCAGCATAATTCCTTATTCTCTGTTGCTAATTACCCACAATTAACCCCATTATTGACCTGTAATTACCCGCACTAATTACCACTAACGACCCCAAATTCACCCCACTGATCGCTGCAATTAACCGCACTAATTAACCCCACTAATGACCCCTAATTTCCCGCACTAATCACTGCAATTAACAGGACTAATTAACCGCATTAATCACCCCTGATTACCCCCAATAATGACCCTCAATTACCCCCATTACACCCCCCAATTATCCCCACTAATGACCCCAATTACCCCCACTAATCCCCCCAATTATCCCCAGTAATTAATCCTAATTACCCCCAATTAACACCACTAATTAACCCCCTAATTAACCCCATTAATTACCCTAATTAGCGCTCACCTGGCTCGTGCCTGGGCCCCTGATCCCGGGGTCCTTTTCCCGCCGAACATGCAAAAGAAAACCCCAAATTATGCAAATGAGCTCGGGCGGGATGGGCGTGGCCAAACCCAAGCCCCGCCCCCTTCCTCCCCCTCCCCTCCCCCCCCTTTTCCCGCCCAAAATCCCGGAATTCCGCCCCAAAATTCCGGATTTTTCCGCCTTTTCCCGCTGGGGTCGCTCCCGGCGCTCCCGTTCCGGAACTTTCTCCCCAAAAAGGCTCCGGAGACGCCGAATTTCCCTTTTTTTGCCTCATTTTTCCTTCTTTTTCCTCATTTTCCCTTTTTTTGCCTAATTTTTCCTTCTTTTTCCTCATTTTCCCTTTTTTTGCCTCATTTTTCCTTCTTTTTCCTCATTTTTCCCTTCATTTTTCCCTTCTTTTCCTCATTTTTCCCTTATTTTTTTCCTCATTTTCCCCTTATTTTTTCCTTCATTTTCCTCTTTTTTTCCTCATTTTTTTCCCTTAATTTTCCTCTTTTTCCATTTCTTTTCATTTTTTCCACTTTTTTTTCCTCATTTTTTCCCATTTTCTCCTCATTTTTTCCCTTCACTTTTTTTCCTTTTTCCCTCATTTTTTTTCCTCCTTTTTTTCCCATTTTCTCCTCATTTCTTCCCATTTTTTCCTCATTTTTTTCTCATTTT
Source organism: Poecile montanus (assembly GCA_038429875.1). NCBI lineage: Eukaryota > Metazoa > Chordata > Aves > Passeriformes > Paridae > Poecile > Poecile montanus. The sequence continues at coordinate 481,285 of CM076518.1, read as the reverse complement.
TGTTCCATTTCCCCTCATTTTTTTCTTCCTTTTTTTCCCATTTTCTCCTCAATTTTTTCCTCATTTTTTCCCTTTTTTTTCCCCTCATTTTTGCTCCATTTTCCCTCATTTTTTCCATATTTTTTCCCTCTCAAACCACACTTTTTTATTATCATTATCATTATTTATATTTTCCAAAAAAAATGACCAAAAGCCACCTCAGCCCCTGTGGGATTTGGGCTGAAACCTCTGGGATTTGGGCAAATCAAAACCTCCGAAGTTCCGGCTCCGCCGCGGCTCCGACCCCAAAATTCCCATTTTTTTCCCATTTTTTTTTGGGATAAAACCCTCAAATTTTCCGTTTTTTCCACCAAAATCCTCAAGGTCACCGGCGCTTCCAGCAAAACTCCTCGGATTTGGGGATTTTCCCCCAAAAACACCAAACCTGAGTTTTTTTAGCGTTTTTTTCCACACATGCAGCGTTTTCCAACCTCATCCCCCCTCCAAAAATCACCTTTTTTTTCTCCCAAAAATCACCTTTTTTTTCCCCAAAAATCACCTTTTTTCTTTCCCAAAAATCACCTTTTTTTCCACCTTTTTCCCCCCTAAAATCACCTTTTTTCTTACCCAAAAATCACATCTTTTTCTCCCAAAAAATCACCTTTTTTTTTCCCCAAAAAATCATTTTTTTTCCACCTTTTTTCCCTGAAAATCGCTTTTCCATTTTTTCCCAAAAATCACCTTTTTTTCCACCTTTTTTTTTCCACCTTTTTTCCCCAAAAATCACCTTTTTTTTTTTCCCCAAAATCCATTTTTTTTCCACCTTTTTTCCCAAAAATCACCTTTTTTTTTTTATTCCGTTTTTTTCCCAAAAACCACTTTTTTATCACCGTTTTTCCACCTAAATCTCCCTTTCCATTCCAGGAAAAATGGGGGAAAAAAAAAATATTAAAAAAAAATATAAAAAAATATAAAAAAATCCAAATTTTTGCCTTTTTTTTGTCGTTTGGAGGGGACAAAACCTCAAATTTTTTGGGACTTACCACCAAATTTATTGAAGCCACCACGCTCACCACCGCTGAGGAGATAAATTAGAAGATAATCAGGAATTTTGGAACCCCTGCCTAAAAATCCGGGAATACGGAAAAATCCCAATTTTTCACTTTTTTGGGAGCGAAATTTGAATTTTTTTGGAATTTTTTTGGGGTTTTTTTGGGGTTTTTTTGGGTTTTTTTGGGTTTTTTTGGGGTTTTTTTGGGTTTTTTTGGGGTTTTTTTGGGTTTTTTTTCCTCGCCGCCGACGCTTTTTCCTCCTTGGGTGCAGCAGGGTTGGGATCAGCCCAAAATCCGGGAGAAATTCCCGATTTTCCCCAAATTTTCCCAAATTCTCCCTCCCTTTTCCTTCCCCTCCTGGCCCTGAGCGTTTTTAGTGCTTCAAAATTCAATTTTTTTGCTTTTTTTTTTGCCCTTTTCTGCCTTTTTTGAACCCAAAACAGCGGCGGATTTTGAGTTTTCGCTGCTTTTTCACACCTGCAGCACACAAAAGGCAGAGGTTGGTAAATCAGGCACAACAAAAACCCCCAAAATCCCCCCAAAAATACTCACCTGGACGGACCCAAAAAGCTCCTTTTTCCACCCAAAAACCGGCGGCAAAAAACATCCCAAATCCTGCCCCGTTTTCACCTTTTCTGGCCTTTTTTACACCAAATTTTTCCTCTTTTTTGGGGCTTTTTAAACCAAATTTTTCCTCTTTTTTGGGGGTTTTTAAACCAATTTTTCCTTTTTTTTTCCATTTTTAAACTGAATTTTTCCTTTTTTTTTGGTGATTTTAAACCAAATTTTTCCTCTTTTTTTTGGGGGTTTTTAAACCAATTTTTTCCTTTTTTTTAGACAATTTAAAACCAATTTTTTCCTCTTTTTTTGGTGATTTAAAATCAATTTATTCCAATTTTTTCTGGTGCGTTAAAACCAATTTTTTCCTTTTTTTTTGGTGGTTTTTAAACCATTTTATTCCAATTCTTTTGGTGATTTAAACCAAATTTTTCCACTTTTCTTAGAGATTTAAACCATTTTTTTTCCTCTTTTCTTCACGGTTTTAAATAATTTTATTTCTCCTCTCTTGACAATTTAAAACCAAATTTTTTCCTTTTTTTCTGTGATTTAAAAGCAAATTTTCCCTCTTTTTTTGAGGTTTTCAAACCAATTTTTTCCTCTTTTCTTGATGATTCAAAACCAATTTTTTCCCCTTTTTTGGGGGATTTTAAACCAATTTTTTCTCCATTTTTTAACCTTTTTTTCTCCTCATTTTTTTCTCATTATTTTTTCCCTTTTTCCTGCATTTTTCACCATTTTTTTTCCATTTTCCCTCAATTTTCCTCCTTTCTCTTCCTCAATTTCACCTTTTTTTTGCATTTTTAAACCATTTCTCCCCGGATTTTTCCACCTTTTTCAGGGATTTTTTCCCTTTTTTTTCCCATTTTTTTTCCTTTTTCCTTTTCCCTTTTATTATTTCATTTTTCTCTCACTTCTTTCCCTTTTCCTGGCGTTTCTAAACCCATTTTTAACCAATTTTTAACCACTTTTCACCATTTTTAAACCAATTTTTAACCATTTTTGACCATTTTTAAACCCATTTTTAACCATTTTTGACCATTTTTTCACCAATTTTAACCATTTCTGAACCATTTTCAACCATTTTTTTACCACTTTTAACCATTTTTAACCATTTTTATCCATTTTTAACCATTTTCCACCACTTTCCCCTCGTTTTTTTCTCATTTTTCTCATTTTTTCACCATTTCCGACCATTCTGAGTTTGATTTTTAACCATTTTGGGCTTTTTTTCACCCTTTTTTCACCATTTCCAAGCACCGGGACTCCAAAATTTCCATCGACTCCGAACCTTCCCAAACTCCCAAATCCAACGGATTTTCCCCCAAAATTCACTTTTTTTTTTGAACCTTTTTTCCAACTTTTTCACCTCAAAACTCACCGCCTTTATTCCGCTTTTTTCCCATTTTTTCCGTTTTTTTCCCATTTTTTCCCATTTTTTTTCCAATTTTTTTCCATTTTTTCCGTATTTTTTTCATTTTTTTCCCATTTTTTCCCAAATTTTCCATTTTCCCCCTCAAATTCTTCCTTTCCCTCCACATTTTCTCCATTTTTCCTCATTTTTTCCATTTTTTTTCCACCTTTTCCGTGGTTTTTTCCCAGATTTTCCCCATTTTTCACCTTTTTTACCATTTTTCCCTAAATTCCACTTTTTTCCAGGGTTTTTTTTCCTCTTCCATTTCATTTTTCCACCGTTTTTCCCAAATTCCGCTTTTTTCTCTCCCTTTTGGAGGCTCCAGGTGACCTTGGCACAATTTTCCAACCTCAAAAATTCCGTTTTTTCCTCCATTTTCCACCTTTTTCTTACCCAAAATTCCATTTTTTTCCCATTTTTCCACCTCAAAACCTTTTTTCTGCCTTTTTCCGTTTTTTCCTGTTTTTCGTGACTTTTCCCCATTTTCCATCGTTTTTTTCCCATTTTTTCACCGTTTTTTCCATTTTTTTCACCGTTTTTCCACCATTTTTTACCATTTTTTTTCACCATTTTTCCATGGATTTTCCCCTCCTTTTTTCCTCATTTCTCCACCATTTTTCCCCATTTTTCACTGGTTTTTCCCCATTTTTTTCCCCATTTTTTCCACCAATTTTTCACCATTTCTTCCCATTTTTCACCATTTTTTCCTGTTTTTTCACCAATTTTTCCAGTGACTTTTCCCTGATTTTTCCACATTTTTTTACCGATTTTTCCAGATTTTTCACCATTTTCCTCATTTTTCACCTTTTTCTCCTGTTTTTTCACCCATTTTTTCCTCATCTCTCCATTTTTTCACCTTTTTTTTTCCCCATTTTTCACCGCTTTTTCCCCAGTTTCTTCCTTATTTTTTTTTCCCATTTTTCCCATTTTTTCACCATTTTTTTCCTCATTTTTTCCCCATTTTTCCATCGTTTTTTCCTGGTATTTTCCCCGCTTTTTTCACCATCTTTTTTCTGGTTTTTCCTCATTTTTTCCCATTTTTCCATCATTTTTTCCTGTTTTTTTTCCCATTTTTTCACCCTTTTCTCCTCATTTTTCCCGCATTTTTTTCCCATTTTTTCACCATTTTTTTCTCATTTTTTCACCATTTTTTCACCCTTTTTTCCTCATTTTTCCCGGATTTTTTTCCCATTTTTCCACCGATCTTCCCCATTTTTTCATCATTTTTTTCCCATTTTTTCACCATTTTTTTCCCCTTTTCTTATCATTTTTTTCCCCATTTTTTTCCCATTTCTCCTCATTTTTTCACCACTTTTCCCTCATTTTTTCACCATTTTTTTCCCATTTTTCCTGGTTTTCTTCTCATTTTTCCCATTTTCCCCGTTTTTTTCCCCATTTTTCCCGTTTTTTCCCGTTTTTTCCCCGTTTTTTCACCATTTTTTCCTCATTTTTCCCTATTTTTTTCCCGCTTTTCCACCAATTTTCCCCATTTTTTTCACCATTTTTTTCCTCATTTTTTCACCATTTTTTCCTCATTTTTCCCCATTTTTTTCCCGTTTTCCCACTGATTTTTCAGCATTTTTTCACCATTTTTTCCCACTTTTTCACCATTTTTTTCCCTGTTTTTTTCTCATTTTTTCCCATTTTCCCCGTTTTTTTCCCCATTTTTTCACCATTTTTTTCCCATTTCTTCCTCATTTTTCCCCGATTTTTTTCCCGTTTTTCCACCGATTTTTCCCATTTTTTCACCATTTTTTTCCCATGTTTTCACCATTTTTTCCCATTTTTTCCCCATTTTCCCCCTTTTTCCCGTTTTTTCCCGTTTTTTCCCCGTTTTCCGGCACTCACCCCATGTTCCCGCGGTTGCCGCGGCCGCGCCCGCGCTCGAAGCCGCCCCGGGAGCCGAAGGCGCCGCGGCCGCGCCCGCGCTCCGAGGATCCGAAATTCCCGCCCGGCTCCTGGAACCCCCCGGAGCTCAGCGAGGAATCCTGGGAGTAACTTCCGGCTGGAAACGGAAAATTCCGGAATTCTGATTCAAATCCGGGGAATTCTGACCCAAATCCTGACCCAAATCCCCGAATTCTGACCCAAATCCCGGAATTCTCACCCAAATCCTGACCCTGAACCCCCCGGAGCTCAGCCAGGAATCCTGGGAGTAACTTCCGGCTGGAAACGGAAAATTCCGGAATTCTCACCCAAATCCTGGAATTCTGACCCAAATTCTGACCCAAATCCGGGAATTCTGACCCAAATCCTGGGAATTGTGACCCAAATCCGGGAATTCTGACCCAAATCCGGGAATCCTGACCCAAATCCCCGAATTCTGACCCAAATCCTGACCCTGAACCCCCCGGAGCTCAGCGAGGAATCCTGGGAATAACTTCCGGCTGGAAATGGGAAAATTCCGGAATTCTGACTTAAATCCGGGAATTCTGACCCAAATCCTGACCCAAATCCCCGAATTCTGACCCAAATCCAGGGAATCCTGACCCAAATCCGGGGAATTCTGACCCAAATCCTGGCCCTGAACCCCCCGGAGCTCAGCGAGGAATCCTGGGAGTAACTTCCGGCTGGAAATGGAAAATTCCGGAATTCTCACCCAAATCCGGGAATTCTGACCCAAATCCTGGGAATTCTGGCCCAAATCCTGACCCAAATCCCCGAATTCTGACCCAAATCCTGACCCAAATCCTGGAATTCTGACCCAAATCTGGGAATTCTGACCCAAATCCGTGGAATTCTGGCCCAAATTCTGACCCAAATCCCCGAATTCTGACCCAAATCCGGGAATTCTGGCCCAAATCTGGGAATTGTGACCCAAATTCTCACCCAAATCCTGGGAATTGTGACCCAAATCCGGGAATTGTGACCCAAATCCCCGAATTCTGACCCAAATCCCGGAATCCTGACCCAAATCCTGACCCAAATCCCCGAATTCTGACCCAAATCCCAGAACTCCGACCCAAATCCTCTCATTTTTTCCCCCAAAATCCCGGGATTTTTGGGGAATTTGTATCATTGTAGCTCTGAGTCGGTTGTAGGACGACTGTTCCTACCCCAAACCCCCCAAATTTCACCCCAAAATCCCCAATTTTAACCCATTTCGGTCCTGATTTTGCCCAATTTCAGCCCCGATTTTGCCCAAAATCCGCGGATTTCACCCCAAAATCCCAGATTTTTTTTGGGAATGGACTCACAGCCGCCGGAGCTGTACTGGCCCTGCTGGCTGTAGCTGGGGGGAGGGTTGTAGGACGACTGTTCCTACCCCAAACCCCCCAAATTTCACCCAAAATCCCCAATTTCAGCCCCGATTTTGCCCAAAATCCGCAGATTTCACCCCAAAATCCCAGATTTTTTTTGGGAATGGACTCACAGCCGCCGGAGCTGTACTGGCCCTGCTGGCTGTAGCTGGGGGGAGGGTTGTAGGACGACTGTTCCTACCCCAAACCCCCCAAATTTCACCCAAAATCCCCAATTTTATCCCATTTTGGTCCCAATTTTGCCCAAAATCCGTGGATTTCACCCCAAAATCCCGGGAATTTTCCGGAATGGACTCACAGCCGCCGGAGATGTACTGGCCCTGCCGGCTGTAGCTCTGAGTCGGTTGTAGGACGACTGTTCCTACCCCAAACTACACCCAAAATCCCCCAATTTCAGCCCATTTCGGTCCCGATTTTGCCCAAAATCTGCGGATTTCACCCCAAAATCCCGGGAATTTTCCGGAATGGACTCACAGCCGCCGGAGCTGTACTGGCCCTGCTGGCTGTAGCTCAGGGAGGGTTGTAGGACGACTGTTCCTACCCCAAACCCCCAAAATTTCACCCCAAAATCCCCCAAAATCCCCAATTTCAGCCCCGATTTTGCCCAAAATCCGCAGATTTCACCCCAAAATCCCGGGAATTTTCCGGAATGGACTCACAGCCGCCGGAGCTGTACTGGCCCTGCTGGCTGTAGCTGGGGGGAGGGTTGTAGGACGACTGTTGCCCGTAGCTCTGCTGGCTGTAGCCCCCGCTCTGTTGGTTGTAGCCCCCGCTCGGGGCTTGGCCGTAGCTGGAGCTGCCGGAGCCGCTGCCGTAACTGCGGGAAAACGGCGGAAAAAGGGGATTTTGACCCAAAAATCGGGGAGTTCGACCCAAAAAACGGGGAGTTCGACCCAAAAAACGGGAATTTCGACCCAAAAAATGGGGATTTTGACCCAAAAAACGGGGAGTTCGACCCAAAAAATGACAATTTCGACCCAAAAAATGGGGAGTTCGACCCAAAAAATGGGAATTTTGACCCAAATAATGGGGAGTTCGACCCAAGAAATGGGAATTTCGACCCAAAAAAATGGGAATTTCGACCCAAAAAATGGGAATTTCGACCCAAAAAACGGGGAGTTCGACCCAAAAAACGGGGAGTTCGACCCAAAAAATGGTAATTTCAGCCCAAAACATGAGGAGTTCGACGCAAAAAATGGGAATTTTGACCTGAAAAATGGGGATTTCAACCCAAAAAATGGGGATTTTGACGTGAAAAATGGGAATTTCGACCCGAAAAATGGGGATTTCGACCCAAAAAAGTGACATTTCAACCCAAAAAATGGGGAGTTCAGACCTAAAAATGGGGATTTTGACCCAAAAAATGGGGATTGATTCTAAAAATACGGATTTTGACCCAAAAAATAGGGATTGACCCTAAAAATGGGGATTTCAACCCAAAAAATGGGGATTTTGACCCAAAAAACGGGGAGTTCAGCACAAAAAACGGGGATTTTGACCCAAAAAATGGGGATTTTGACCCAAAAAATGGGAATTTTGACCTGAAAAACGGGGATTTCGACCCAAAAAATGGGAATTTTGACCCAAACAATGGGAATTTCGACCCAAAAACCGGGGATTTTGACCCAAAAAATGGGGATTTTGACCCAAAAAACGGGAATTTCGACCCAAAAAATGGGGAGTTCAGACCTAAAAATGGGGATTTTGACCCAAAAAATGGGAATTTCGACCCAAAAAACGGGGATTTCAACCCAAAAAATGGGGAGTTCGACCCAAGAAATGACAATTTTGACCCAAAAAATGGGAATTTCGACCCAAAAAATGGGGATTTTGACCCGAAAAACGGGGAGTTCAACCCAAAAAATGGGGATTGACCCTAAAAATGGGAATTTTAACCCAAAAGTTGGGGAGTTCAGACCTAGAAATGGGGATTTTGACCCTAAAAACGGGGATTTTGACCCAAAAAATGGGGAGTTCGACCCAAAAAATGGGGATTTTGACCCAAACAATGGGAATTTCGACCCAAAAACCGGGGATTTTGACCCAAAAAATGGGGATTTTGACCCAAAAAATGGGGATTTCAGCCCAGGTATGAGGAGCTTTGGGCTCTGGGTTACCGATACCCATCAATAACCCATCAATAATTAATAATTAATCAATTAATGATTAATTAATGACCTGGCAGAGGCAGAAGCAGCCGCAGGGGGCTGTGAATACCCCGGGTACGAGGAGCTCTGGGGTTACTGGGAGTGACTGGGTTGGGGTTTGGTGTTACTGGTTTGGGCTCTGGGTTACAGATAACGATCAGTAATTAATTAATGATTAATTAATGATTAATTAATGACCTGGCAGAGGCGGAAGCAGCCGCAGGGGGCTGTGAATACCCCGGGTACGAGGAGCTCTGGCCGTAGCTGCCCTGGGAGTGACTGGGTTGGGGTTTGGTGTTACTGGTTTGGGCTCTGGGTTACCAATAACAATCAATAATTAATAATTAATCAATTATTAATTAATTAATGACCTGGCAGAGGCGGAAGCAGCCGCAGGAGGTTGGGAATATCCGGGATATGAGGAGCTCTGGCCGTAGCTGCCCTGGGAGCTCTGCCCGGAGCCGAAGCCGCCGGAGCCGTAGGAGGGAGGAGCCGCCGGCGCCGAGTAACCTGGGGAGAAACGGGGGGAAAATGGGAAAAAATGGTTAAAAATGGGGAAAAATGGTTAAAAATGGGGAAAAACGGGGAAATTGGGGAAAATGGGGAAAATGGGGAAAAATGGGAATGATGGGAATGGGGGGAGAAACGGGGGGAAAATGGGAAAAATGGTTAAAAATGGGGAAAAACGGGGAAAATGGGGAAAATTGGGAAAAATGGTTAAAAATGGGGAAAATGGGGAAAAATGGGGAAAATTGGGAAAAATGGTTAAAAATGGGGAAAATGGGGAAAAATGGGGAAAAATGGGGAAAATGGGAATGATGGGGATGATGGGGATGTGGGGAGAAATGGGGGGAAAATGGGAAAAAATGGTTAAAAATGGGGAAAAACGGGGAAAATGGGGAAAATGGGGAAAATGGGGAAAAATGGGGAAAATGGGGAAAAATGGGGAAAATGGGAATGATGGGGATGATGGGGATGTGGGGAGAAATGGGGGGAAAATGGGAAAAAATGGTTAAAAATGGGGAAAAACGGGGAAAATGGGGAAAATGGGGAAAATGGGGAAAAATGGTTAAAAATGGGGAAAAACGGGGAAAATGGGGAAAATGGGGAAAATGGGGAAAAATGGTTAAAAATGGGGAAAAACGGGGAAAATGGGGAAAATGGGGAAAATGGGGAAAAATGGTTAAAAATGGGGAAAACGGGGAAATTGGGGAAAATGGGGAAAATGGGGAAAAATGGTTAAAAATGGGGAAAATGGGGAAAATGGGGAAAATGGGAAAAATGGGGAAAAATGGGAAAAATGGGGAAAAAAAGGTTAAAAATGGGAAAAATGGGGATGATGGGGAAAAATGGGGAAAATGGGGAAAACGGGGAAAAATGGGGAAAATGGGGAAAATGGGGAAAAATGGGAATGATGGGGATGTGGGGAGAAACGGGGGGAAAATGGGAAAAAATGGTTAAAAATGGGGAAAATGGGGAAATTGGGGAAAATGGGGAAAAATGGTTAAAAATGGGGAAAAATGGGGAAAATGGGGAAAATGGGGAAAAACGGGGAAAATGGGGAAAATGGGGAAAATGGGAAAAATGGGGAAAATGGGGAAAATGGGGAAAAATGGGAAAAATGGGGATGTGGGGAGAAATGGGGGAAATGGGGAAAAATGGTTAAAAATGGGGAAAATGGTTAAAAATGGGGAAAATGGGGAAAATGGTTAAAAATGGGGAAAATGGGGAAAAATGGGGAAAATGGGAAAAATGGGGAAAATGGGAAAAATGGGGAAATTGGGGAAAATGGGAATGATGGGGATGATGGGGATGGGGGGAGAAACGGGGGGAAAATGGGGAAAATGGTTAAAAATGGGGAAAATGGGGAAAATGGGGAAAATTGGGAAAATGGGGAAAAATGGGGATGTGGGGAATGTGGGGAGAAAGGGGGGAAAAGGGGAAAAATGGGAAAAATGGGAAAAATGGGAAAAATGGGAAAAATGGGAATGGGGGAAAAATGTAGGGAAAAGGGGAAAAATAGGGAAAAAGATTAAAAATGGGGAAAATGGGAAAAATGGGGATGATAGGAATGGGGGGAGAAACGGGGGGAAAAGGGGAAAAAATGGGAAAAATGGTGAAAAATGGGGAAAATGGGGAAAAATGGGAATGATGGGGATGATGGGGATGTGGGGAGAAATGGGAAAAAATGGGAAAAATTGGGAAAAATGGGAATGCGGGCAGGAATGAGATGGTCAAAAGCTGGGGTCGTTTTTGGGTACAAACACTCGGATTTTGGGTACAAACACTCGGATTTTGGGTACAAACACTCGGATTTCGGGTACAAAGGGATACAAAGACAGGGATTTTTGGGGATTTTTGGGAATTCTTGGGAATTTCAGCATTCCCAGGATCTCTCACCACTCTGGGGGTCGCTTTGGGGCACTTCTGGGTACAAACACTCAAGATTTTGAGTACAAAAATGCAGATTTTAAGTACAAAAACACAGTTTTTGGGTACCATGGGATACAAAGACGGGGATTTTTGGGAATTCTGGGATTTTTGGGAATTTTGGGGTTTTTGGGAATTCTCACCACTCTGGCTCTGTCCGTAGGAGCTGCTGTAGCCGCCCTGGCCGTAGCCCGTGGGCAGATTTGGGTACAAACACTCAGATTTTGGGTACAAAGGGATACAAAGACGGGGATTTTTGGGGATTTTGGGGAATTTTGGGAATTTTTGGGATTCCCAGGATCACTCACCGCTCTGGCTCTGTCCGTAGGAGCTGCTGTAGCCGCCCTGGCCGTAGCCCGTGTCCGAGCTCTGGCCGTAGCCGCCGTAGCTCTGCTGGGAGTAGCCCTGACCCCCCCCCTGCGAGTAGCTCTGGCTGGGGGGGGCGGGGTAGGCGCCGTAGCTGGGGGGGAAAATCCCAAAATCACGTTAAAATCACCCAAAATCCTGTTAAAATTCCCAAAATCCCAATAAAAATCCCAAAATCCCAATAAAAATCCCAAAATCCCGTTAAAATCCCATTAAAATCACCCAAAATCCCATTAGAATTCCCAAAATCCCGTTAAAATCACCCAAAATCCTGATAGAATTCCCAAAATCCCGTTAAAAATCCCAAAATCTTATTAGAATTCCCCAAAATCCCGTTAGAATTCCCCAAAATCCCGTTAAAAATCCCAAAATCCCGTTAGAATTCCCAAAATACCCCAAAATCCCGTTAAAATTCCTGAAATCCCAATAGAATTCCCCAAAATCTCATTAGAATTCCACAAAATCCCATTAAAATTCCCAAAATCCCGTTAAAATTCTCAAAATTCTGTTAGAATCCCCAAAATCTCGTTAAAATCCCATAAAAACTCCCCAAATCCCCCAAATCCTAATAAAATCCCCCAAATCCCGTTAGAATCCCGTCAGAATTCCCAAAATCTCGATAAAATCCCCAATTCCCGTTAAAATTCCCAAAATCCCATTAAAATTCCCAAAATCCCCCAAATCCCATTAAAATTCCCCAAATTCCCGTTAAAATTCCCAAAAAAGGGGGTTTGGGGGTGGGGGAGGGGCCGCACCTCTGCGTCGCCGTCTGGCTGTAATCTGGGGAGGGAAGGGTTAAAACAATTAAAACACAACAATTAAAATACAACAATCAAATTAAAAATTCAAACTAAAAATTCAAATTAAAAGAATTAAATTAAAAATTCAAATTATTAAGAAACTACTTCATTATAAGAACATATATTATTAAACATAAAATAATTCATATAAAATGCTGCTATGTTATACACACTATTATATCATTAATTACAATTAATAATATTAATTGCAAGCATATTTATTACATTACTTACTGCAATACATACTATTAATTACGAATTAAAACACCCCAAAATCAACTCTTCACCCAAATAAAAAATATTTATTTAAACAATATCTTAATTACAAGATCAAGAGCCAAATTACTCTAAAATTAACCCATTTATTAAGTAACTAATAAGTATTAAAAGAGTGTTTTAATGACGCGATCAAGAAAAAAAATCTCTCGGAAACAACTCACTTATTAAGTACTTATTAATTATTAAAGCGCTTTAATAATGGAATTAATAACAAAATTATCTTGGAATCCGCTGATTTTATTAAGAACTCATTAATTATTAAAGAACTGTTTTTAATCAGGGATTAAGAGTGAAAATCTCGCGATATTCATCAGCTTTTAATTAGGAAAATTAACGAGAAACCAACGTTAAATCCATTTAAAGCCGTTTTTACACCGATTTCTACAATTAAAATAATCCCGTAATGATGATTAACGCTAATTAATATCTCACATCTTCCTAATTAAAACCCAATCAATGCCCGATTACTGATTAATAAACCCATTTTATTTACGCTTTTTTGTGGAATTAAAAGCGCTTTATTAACCAAAAACGCGTTTTTAAAACCCAAAATATTGCAATTATAAACCTAAATTATATTTAAAAATTAATTATTAAAGCATCTTTTATGAAATTCATTCATTTTCTATCATCAAGAAACTTTTCATTAAAAAAGGTCAATTTAATACCTTCAAATAAAGCCAAAATTAACGCTTTATAAAGCACAAAAATACCGTTAGAGAAATCAACCCATTAACGCTATTAAATTAAGAAATCAATTAATTAACACTATTAATTACGGCAAAACCCCCTCGAACTATAGAAATAAAATACAGAGAGTCTTAAAATAAGTGTATTTTATCGATTTAATAAAACAATTCGGAGTTATTTTTAATTTTCGGGCAGAAATTTCGGCACAAAATGAAGGAAAATTCGGGGTTTTCACCCAAAATCGCCAAATCCCGGCTGAGGAGCGAAATTTCCCCCAGGAAAAGGAAATTAATTATCATTAAAAATCACAGCAAAATTTGATTTAATTGTAAATAAAAAGAAATTAAAGTCGGATTTTGTTAATTAAACAAGAATTTGGTTATTTAAACGCGAATTCGCCTCAGGCTCGGCGCAAGGAAAAGGGTCTAAAATTCCGCTTTTTACAGCAAAAATCCCCCTCAAAAAGAACTCCGAGCTCGAGTTTAATTATTGAGGTGTCATAAAAAATGATAATTAAGATGAAATTAATGATTTAAACCAATAAATTTAATGGAAAATTTAATGTTCCCCTCAGGCGCCGCACAACAAAAGGGGGTGTGGAGGCGCAGGGGTCTGAGGGGAAAAAGGTTCGAAAACGTCAAAAAAGCAACGAATTCAACGATTTCTGCATAAAATTAAAAAGGACAAAGTTCGATTTTGAGGATAAATTTAAATTTAAATATTAAAACCTTAAAATAAAGGGGAAATTCTCGACTCCCCTCAGGATTCGCGGAACAAAAGGGGCGCCTGAGGGGGGGGAGGATTCGGAGGGTGTAAAAACCTCGGTTTTATGTTTTAAACCATCGAATTTCGCCGGAAAAGCGACATAAACAGAACAAAGAAACACAAATTAAATTACGAAAATCTATATTTAATTAAAATACGCTTAAATTTGCCTCAGAAATCCCCAACGAAGCGCGGGGAACCCTCCCGTCACTGCGGCATCTCTCGCGGGGGGTGAAACCGCGGGGCGTTTTTAACGCCGAAAACGAAGGTTTAGGGTTTAATTCTTTTTAGCGCAATTGTTTAATTGGATTTAATCGGATTGATTTCGATTTAATTTTGATTTAACGGGAGGACCCGGATGTGTCACTGCGGCAGCGGCGCCGCGCAAGCGCCGCGCGCACAAAATGGCGGCGGTGGCGCAGAGGCAAAACCACAAAATGGCGGGCGGGGGCAAAAAGAGGGTCCCGGAGCCCTTTAAAACACGCCGGAATTGTCTCAAAATCTATAAAAATGCCCAAAAAGTTCACCCGGAATTAAAGTTTTTTAGTTAAAATCGGGAGTTCCGGGGTTAATCTCCCGTGCGGCGGCAGGCGCGGAGCATCAGGGCGCGGCGCTTTGTTCGGCCCCCGCCCCATCCGCGGGGGTTTTTAACAGTAAAAAACCCCCCAAAAGAGCGGCCGAAATTGGCGGTTCGGCCGTAAAATGGAAACGTTCGCAAGGGCGAAGGCGAGGAAATATTAAGAAGAAGAAGCGAAATTCATTAAAAATGAAAAACTGCGAGCGAGGCGTGGCGGAAACGGAGCGGCACCGATCTCACACCCGGAGAGCGCTGATCACCAGAAACCCACAATGAAACAACGCCTCAACTCCGCCGATTAACGCGGAACTGCCCCTCCAAAACCCCGTTAATTCCAAACGACACAAGCACGGCCGTGCCCAGCGGCACCGCCGCAGCTCCCTCACGATCCGCGGAGGCGAGGAGGGGCCGGCGGGGCTCGGAGCGCTCCCTCCCCGGGGGTCGGGGGTCCCTGCCCGGGGTGAAGGGGAGGGGATTTGGGGGTCCCCACGGCGCCGGTACCGTTGGAGGCCATGGCGGTGCCGCTGGATCCGCGTCCCCTCCACGTGGCGCCCGCACTGCGCTCCTCCCGCGCCCGCCCGCCCTTTTATAGCCTCGGTCGGCGCCTCCCACCCGCGCGGGGGGAGCGGGGAGGGCGCCCCCCTCTTTTCTGAGGGCCCGCGCGGTGGTGCGGTCCGGCGGGAAACGGAGGGGGCGGGGCCAGGGGCGGGGCCGTGGGCGGGGCCATGGGATGAGCAAAGCGCGGGAACGCGCGCGGTGGGCGGGGCTATGGGCGGAGCAAAGCGCGGGAACGCGCGGTGGGCGGGGCAATGGGCGGGGCTTTAAATGAGGGGGTTCAGGAGGTTCTCCATGACCCAAAACCCAATTCTGGAAGGTTCTCCATGACCCAACCCCAATTCTGGAAGGTTCTCCATGACCCAAAACCCAATTCTGGAAGGTTCTCCATGACCCAAAACCCAATTCTGGAAGGTTCTCCATGATTCTGATGACCAAAACCCAAATTTGGAAGGTTCTCTTTGGTTTCCATGATCCAAACCCAAATTTGGAAGGTTCTCCATGACCCAAAACCCAATTCTGGAAGGTTCTCCGTGGCCCAAACCCAATTCTGGAAGGTTCTTCATGACCTGGATGACCCAAACCCAAATTTGGAAGGGTCCTCATGAAGCAAAACCCAGTTCTGGAAGGTTCTCCATGACCCAAAACCCAAATTTGGGAGGTTCTCCTTGGTTTTGATGACCCAACCCCAATTCTGGAAGGTTCTCCATGACCCAACCCCAATTCTGGAAGGTTCTCCAAGACCTTCACGACCAAACCTTGAAATCTCTCCATGATTTTTAATGACCAAACCCCAACTTTGGGCGATTCCACCGCAGAACCCAAAAGTCCAACTCTGGAAGGTTCTCCATGGTTCTGATGACCCAAACCCAACTCTAGAAGGTTCTCCACGAACCAAAATCCAAATTTGGGAGATTCTTCTTGGTTCTGATGACCAAAATCCAACTCTGGAAGGTTCTCCATGGTTCTGATGACCCAAACCCCAATTCTGGAAGGTTCTCCATGACCTGGATGACCAAAACCCAAACTTGGGAGGTTCTTCTTGGTTTTGATGACCCAAAACCCAATTCTGGAAGGTTCTCCATGGTTCTGATGACCCAAACCCAACTTTAGAAGGTTCTCCATGACCCAAACCCCAATTCTAGAAGGTTCTCCATGGTTTTGATGACTCAAACCCCAATTTTGGAAGGTTCTGATGACCAAAACCCAACTTTAGAAGGTTCTCCATGACCAAACCCAACTCTGGAAGGTTCTCCATGACCTAAACTCAATTCTGGAAGGTTCTCTGTGGTTCTGACGACCCAATCTCAATTCTGGAAGGTTCTCCATGGTTCTGATGACCCAAACCCCAAATTTGGGAGGTTCTCCATGGTTTTGATGACCAAAACCCAACTTTAGAAGGTTCTGATGACCCAAACCCCAATTCTGGAAGGTTCTCCGTGGTTCTGATGACCCAAACCCAACTCTAGAAGGTTCTGATGACCCAAACTGAATTCTGGAAGGTTCTCCGTGGTTCTGACGACCCAAACCCAATTCTGGAAGGTTCTCCATGACCTAAACTCAATTCTGGAAGGTTCTCCGTGGTTCTGATGACCCAAACTCAATTCTGGAAGGTTCTGATGACCCAAACTCAATTCTGGAAGGTTCTCCGTGGTTCTGATGACCCAAACTCAATTCTGGAAGGTTCTCCGTGGTTCTGATGACCCAAACTCAATTCTGGAAGGTTCTGATGACCCAAACCCCAGTTCTGGAAGGTTCTGATGACCCAAACCCCAGTTCTGGAAGGTTCTCCCGGCCGTCCCAGCCCCTCTGCCGGGATTTTGGGGTCCCCCGAGCCCCCCTAGATGCGGAAGCTCTCGGCTTTGCCGTCGATGTGCCGCAGCCTGAGGTAGACGTCGGTGCCGACGCCCTGCAGCGACTGCAGCGCCAGGGACCCCCCCAGGTACTCGGCGTAGGCGCGGGACGTGGGCAGCCCGAAGCCGAACCTGGGGACAGACGGGAATTCCCGAAATTCCTGAAATTCCTGAAATTCCTGAAATTCCTGAAATTCCTGGAAATCCAGGAGGGGTATCCCAAAAATCCCGTCCAAATCCCACAAAAAATCATCAAAATCCCACAAAAATTCCCATCAGGATATCCCAAAAAATCCTGTCCCAATCCCACCAAAAATCCCATTGGAATCCCAAAAAATCCCGTCCGGATATCCCAAAAAAATCCCGTCTGAATCCCACAAAAATCCCATCAGAATCCCAAAAAATCCCATTGGAATCCCACAAAAAATCATCAAAATGCCACAAAAATTCCCATCTGAATATCCCAAAAAATCCCATCGGGGTATCCCAAAAATCCCATCCAAATATCCCAAAAAATCCCATTGGAATTCCACAAAAAACCTGCCCCAAACGCAACAAAACCCCCAAAATTTAACCCAAAACTGAACCTGTGGGACAGACAGGATTCCTGGAAATCCAGGTGGAGTATCCCAAAAAATCCCGTCCCAATCCCACAAAAAATCCCATTGGAATCCCAAAAATCCCATCCAAATATCCCAAAAATCCCATTGGAATCCCGACAAAAATCCCATCGGGGTATCCCAAAAAATCCCATCGGAATCCCACAGAAAACCTGCCCCAAATGCATCAAAATCCCCTGAATTCAACCCAAAACTGAACCTGCGGGGACAGACGGGAATTCCTGAAATTCCTGAAATTCCTGAAAATCCCATAGGGGTATCCCCAAAAATCCCGTCCAGATATCCCAAAAAAATCCCATTGGAATCCCACAAAAAATCATCAAAATCCCACAAAAATTCCCACCTGAATATCCCAAAAAAATCCCATCTGAATCCCACAAAATCCCACCCCAAATCCCCCCTAAAAACCCCTCTAAAAACCCCAAACCCCTTCCCTGTGGGATCCCAAATTTCTGGGGGGTTCATTCCTGGTTTTTTGGGGTCCCTGGGAATTTGGGGAGGGGTCTCTGAGGACCCCCAAAACTCCCCCAAAACCCCCCAAAACCCCCCTAAAGACCCCAAAATCCCCTTTAAACCCCCCCAAACCCCTTCCCTGTGGGATCCCAAATTTCAGGGTGTTGTTCCCAAATTTCTGGGGGCTCATTCCCGGGTTTTTGGGGTCCCTGGGAATTTGGGGAGGGGTCCCAGGGGTGCCCTAAACCCCCCAAAACCCCCCTAAAGACCCCAAAATCCCCTTGAAACCCTCCCAAACCCCTCCCTGTGGGATCCCAAATTTCAGGGTGTTGTTCCCAAATTTCAGGGGATTATCCCAAATTTCTGGGGGGCTCATTCCCGGTTTTTTGGGGTCCCCTGGGAATTTGGGGAGGGGTCTCTGAGGACCCTCAAAACCCCCCAAAACTCCCCCAAATCCCCTTAAAACTCCCCCAAAACCAAACCCTGTGGGATCCCAAATTTCAGGGTGTTGTTCCCAAATTTCAGGGTGTTGTTCCCAAATTTCTGGGGGGTCATTCCCGGTTTTTTGGGGTCCCCCCCTGGGAATTTGGGGAGGGGTCTCTGACCCGTGCATGGGCCCGGCTTGGCCGTTGGGCTCCATCAGCCCCCGGAAGGGCCCCCCCAGGCGCGGGTCCTGCGCGCTCGCCTCGGCCGTGCTGAAATGGTACTCGGTCACTTTGTCCAGGAGATCGTGGGGGATTCCTCCTCCTCGGTCCGAAATCCTGGAAAAAAATGGAAATTCCGGAAAATTCCGGTGATTTTGGGTCATTTTGGGTCATTTTGGGGTGATTTTGGGGTGATTTTTGGTGATTTTGGGGTGTTTGGAATGTCAGGTTTGGGGTGTTTGGGGTCACTGCTGGTACTCGGTCACTTTGTCCAGGAGATCGTGGGGGATTCCTCCTCCTCGGTCCGAAATCCTGCAAAAAAACCGGAATTACGGAAAATTCCGGAAAATTCCGGTGATTTTGGGTCATTTTGGGTCATTTTGGGATGATTTTGGGTCATTTTGGGGTGATTTTGGGTGTTTGGAATGTCAGATTTGGGGTGTTTGGGGTCACTGCTGGTACTCGGTCACTTTGTCCAGGAGATCGTGGGGGATTCCTCCTCCTCGGTCCGAAATCCTGCAAAAAAACCGGAATTTGGGAAAATTCCGGAAAATTCGGGTGATTTTGGGGTGATTTGGGGCCATTTTGGGTCATTTCAGGGGGTTTGGAATGTCAGGTTTGGGGTGTTTGGGGTCACTGCTGGTACTCGGTCACTTTGTCCAGCAGCTCGTGGGGGATTCCTCCTCCTCGGTCCGAAATCCTGCAAAAAAACCGGAATTACGGAAAATTCCGGTGATTTTGGGTCGTTTTGGGTCATTTTGGGGTGATTTTGGGGTGATTTTTGGTGATTTTGGGGTGTTTGGGGTCACTGCTGGTACTCGGTCACTTTGTCCAGGAGATCGTGGGGGATTCCTCCTCCTCGGTCCGAAATCCTGGAAAAAAAACGGAATTACGGAAAATTCCGGAAAATTCCGGTGATTTTGGGTCATTTTGGGTCATTTTGGGGTGATTTTTGGTGATTTTGGGGTGTTTGGAATGTCAGGTTTGGGGTGTTTGGGGTCACTGCTGGTACTCGGTCACTTTGTCCAGCAGCTCGTGGGGGATTCCTCCTCCTCGCTCCGAAATCCTGCAAAAAAACCGGAATTACGGAAAATTCCGGTGATTTTGGGTCGTTTTGGGTCATTTTGGGTGATTTTGGGGTGATTTGGGGTCATTTTGGGTCATTTCAGGGAGTTTGGGATGTCGGGATTTGGGGTGTTTGGGGTCACTGCTGGTACTCGGTCACTTTGTCCAGTAAATCATGAGGGATTCCTCCTCCTCGGTCTGAAATCCTGGAAAAAAACCGGAATTTGGGAAAATTCCGGTCATTTTGGGTCATTTTGGGTCATTTTGGGGTGATTTTGGGTGTTTGGGATGTCAGGTTTGGGGTGTCTGGGGTCACTGCTGGTACTCGGTCACTTTGTCCAGCAGATCATGAGGGATTCCTCCTCCTCGGTCCGAAATCCTGGAAAAAAACGGGAATTACGGAAAATTCCGGAAAATTCCGGTGATTTTGGGGTGATTTGGGGTGATTTGGGGTCATTTCAGGGGGTCTGGAATGTCAGGTTTGGGGTGTTTTGGGTCACTGCTGGTACTGGGTCACTTTATCCCACAGATCGTGGGGGATTCCTCCTCCTCGCTCCGAAATCCTGGAAAAAAACGGGAATTCGGGAAAATTTGGGTGATTTTGGGGTGATTTGGGGTGTTTGGGACATCAGGATTTGGTCACATTTTGGGCCATTTTTGTGCACATTTTTTGGGCCATTTTGGAACATTTTTAGGGCCACTTTTGGGGCCATTTTTGGCCACATTTTTGGGCCATTTTGGGTCATTTTGTGCACATTTTTGGGGCCATTTTTGGGGCCATTTTTGAACAATTTTTGGGCCATTTTTGTGCACATTTTTTTGAGCCACTTTGGGCTATTTTTGGGCACATTTTTGAACCATTTTTGGGCACATTTTTTGGGTCATTTTTGGGCCATTTTTGGGCCATTTTTGGGCCATTTTTGGGCCATTTTTGTGCACATTTTTTGTGCACATTTTGAACCATTTTTGGGGACATTTTTGGGCCATTTTTGGCCATTTTTGTGCACATTTTTGGGCACATTTTTTGGGCCATTTTTGGCGCCATTTTGGGCCATTTTTGAAGCCATTTTTGGACACATTTTTGGGCCATTTTTTGGGGCCATTTTGGGCACATTTTTGAACCATTTCTGAGCACATTTTTTGGGTCATTTTTAGGTCATTTTGGGCTGTTTTGGGCCGTTTTGGGCCGGTACCGGATGACGAGGTCGATGTCGTTGTTGGCGATCGTCACCACGATGTCGGGGACGTTGTACGGAGTGTCCAGGTGCGACTCCATCGTCGCCCTGAGCCAAAATCACCCGGAATTACCCCAAAATCCACCCCAAATCACCTGAAATTACCCCAAAATCCACCCAAAATCACCTGAAATTACCCCAAAATCACCCAGAATTATCCCGAAATTACCCCAAAATCCACCCAAAATCACCTGAAATTACCCCAAATCCACCCAAAATCATCCAGAATTACCCCAAATCCACCCAAAACCACCTGAAATTACCCCAAATCCACCCAAAATCACCCAGAATTCACCCAAAATCACCTGAAATTACCCCAAAATCCACCCAAAACCACCTGAAATTACCCCAAATCTACCCAAAATCACCCAGAATTATCCCAAAATTCACCCAGAATCACCTGAAATTACCCCAAACCCACCCAAAATCACCTGAAATTACCCCAAAATCCACCCAAAATCACCCAGAATTACCCCAAATCCACCCAAAATCACCCAGAATTACCCCAAAATCCACCCAAAATCACCTGAAATTACCCCAAAATCCACCCAAAACCACCTGAAATTACCCCAAATCCACCCAAAACCACCTGAAATTACCCCAAAATCCACCCAAAATCACCCAGAATTACCCCAAATTCACCCCAAATTACTCCAAATTCACCCAAATTTACCCCAAAATTACCCCAGGTGCATCCCCAGGTGTCCCCACACCTGTCCCACACCTGTCCCAGGTGTCCCCAGGTGTGTCCCCAGCCCCCCCAGGTGTCCCCAGGTGTCCCCAGGTCCCCACACCTGTCCCCAGCCCCCCCAGGTCCCCACACCTGTCCCCAGGTGTCCCCAGGTGTATCCCCAGCCCCCCAGGTGTCCCCAGGTGTATCCCCAGCCCCCCCAGGTCCCCACACCTGTCCCCCAGGTGTCCCCACACCTGTCCCCAGGTGTCCCCAGGTACCTCATGGCGTTCTTGAGCAGCTCGGGCAGGACGTAGTCCAGGGGCAGGGGGATGAACGGGAACCGCGCGGCCACGTGGCCGTTGATGCGCACGCGCGGCGCGTTCCCGTACTGGTGCTCGCAGAGCCGCCTGTGCAGGTGAGACACACCTGAGACACACCTGGACACACCTGGACACACCTGGGACATCTCATGTGTCACCCACAGTCACCCCCTGTCACCCCCCAGGTCACTCTGTTCCCGTACTGGTGCTCGCAGAGCCGCCTGTGCAGGTGAGACACACCTGAGACACACCTGAGATACACCTGGACACACCTGAGATACACCTGGATACACCTGGACAGGTGTGACACACCTGGACACACCTGAGATACACCTGGATACACCTGGACAGGTGTGACACACCTTATCTGTCACCTACACCCACCTACAGCCATCCCCTGTCACCCCCCAGGTCACTCTGTTCCCGTACTGGTGCTCGCAGAGCCGCCTGTGCAGGTGAGACACACCTGAGATACACCTGGACACACCTGGACACACCTGAGATACACCTGGATACACCTGGGACACCTCACCTGTCACCCCCTGTCACCCACAGCCATCCCCTGTCACCCCCCAGGTCACTCTGTTCCCGTACTGGTGCTCACAGAGCCGCCTGCGACAGGTGAGACACACCTGAGATACACCTGGGTACACCTGGGACACACCTGAGATACACCTGAGATACACCTGAGATACACCTGAGACACACCTGTGTGACCTCACCTGTGACCCACAGTCACCTACTGTCACATGGCGTGCCCTGGCTTCCCCCAGGTGTCCCCCCAGGTGTGTCCCAGGTGTCCCCAGGTGTCTCCAGGTGTCTCCAGGTGTCCCCAGGTGTGTCCAGACCCCCCCAGGTGTTCCCCAGGTGTCCCCAGGTGTCCCCAGGTGTCCCCAGGTGTCCCCAGGTGTCTCCAGGTGTCCCCAGGTGTCCCCAGGTGTCCCCAGGTGTTCCCCAGGTGTCCCCAGGGGTATCTCAGGTGTCCCCAGACCCCCCCAGGTGTGTTACAGGTGTTCCCCAGGTGTCCCCAGGTGTCCCCAGCTGTTCCCCAGCTGTTCCCCAGGTGTTCCCCAGGTGTTCCCCAGACCCCCCCAGGTGTCCCCAGGTGTTCCCAGGTGTCCCCAGGCGTCCCCAGACCCCCCCAGGTGTCCCCAGGTGTGCCCAGGTGTGCCCAGGTGTCCCCAGACCCCCCCAGGTGTCCCCAGGTGTTCCCCAGGTGTCCCCAGGTGTGTCCAGGTGTGCCCAGGTGTCCCCAGCTGTTCCCCAGGTGTCCCCAGGTGTGTCCCAGGTGTCCCCAGGTGTCCCGAGGTGTCCCCAGACCCCCCCAGGTGTCCCCAGCTGTTCCCCAGGTGTCCCCAGACCCCCCCAGGTGTGCCCAGGTGTGCCCAGGTGTGCTCACCTGGCGAAGTCCACCCATTTCTCGATCAGTCTCTTGGGGCTCAGGCGGGTGCAGATGATGCCGACGAAATCCGGCTGCGAATTTGGGGGGAAAAACGGGAAAAACGGGAAAAATGTGAGAAAAAACTGAAAAAACGGGAAAAATCCAACATCTGCATGCCCAGGTGTGCCCAGGTGTGCCCAGGTGTGCCCAGGTGTGTCCCAGGTGTGTCCAGGTGTGTTCCAGGTGTCCCCAGGTGTCCCCAGGTGTGTCCAGGTGTGTCCAGGTGTGTCCAGGTGTGCCCAGGTGTCCCCAGGTGTGTTCCAGGTGTCCCCAGGTGTGTTCCAGGTGTCCCCAGGTGTGTCCCAGGTGTGTTCCAGGTGTCCCCAGGTGTGTTCCAGGTGTGTCCCAGGTGTGTTCTGGGTGTCCCCAGGTGTCCCCAGGTGTCCCCAGGTGTCCCCAGGTGTGCCCAGGTGTCCCCAGGTGTTCCCCAGCTCCCCCCAGGTGTTCCCAGGTGCGTTCCAGGTGAGTTCCAGATCGGGTTCTAGACTGGGTTCCAGAACATTCTAGACTGGGTTCTAGAGCGGTTCTAGGTGTGTTCTAGAGCGGTTCTAGAACGTTCTAGAGCGGTTCTAGACTCGGTTCTAGAGCGGTTCTAGACTGGGTTCTAGATTGTTCTAGAGCCGGTTCTAGGTGTGTTCTAGAGCGGTTCCAGAACGTTCTAGATCGGTTCTAGACTCGGTTCTAGACTCGGTTCTAGATTGTTCTGGAGTCGGTTCTAGATTGGGTTCCAGACTGGGTTCCAGGTGTCCCCAGGTGTGTCCAGGTGTATCCCAGCCCCCCCAGGTGTTCCCCAGGTGTCCCCAGGTGTCCCCAGGTGTGTTTTGGGTGTCCCAGGTGAGCTCACCTTGTCCTCGTGCAGCGCCAGGTGATGCGCTGCCAGCATCCGCATGCCCAGGTGTGTCCCCAGGTGTATCCCAGCCCCCCCAGGTGTATCCCAGGTGTGTTTTGGGTGTCCCCAGGTGTCCCCAGGTGTCCCCAGGTGAGCTCACCTTGTCCTCGTGCAGCGCCAGGTGATGCGCTGCCAGCATCCGCATGCCCAGGTGTCCCCAGGTGTATCCCAGCCCCCCCAGGTGTATCTCAGGTGTCCCCAGGTGTATCTCAGGTGTGTTTTGGGTGTCCCCAGGTGTCCCCAGGTGTCTCAGGTGTGCCCAGGTGAGCTCACCTTGTCCTCGTGCAGCGCCAGGTGATGCGCTGCCAGCATCCGCATGCCCAGGTGTGTCCCAGGTGTATCCCAGCCCCCCCAGGTGTATCCCAGGTGTGTTTTGGGTGTCCCCAGGTGTGTTTTGGGTGTCCCCAGGTGTGTTTTGGGTGTCTCAGGTGTGCCCAGGTGTGCTCACCTTGTCCTCGTGCAGTGCCAGGTGATGCGCTGCCAGCATCCGCATGCCCAGGTGTGTCCCCAGGTGTGTCCCAGCCCCCCCAGGTGTATCTCAGGTGTCCCCAGGTGTATCTCAGGTGTGTTTTGGGTGTCCCCAGGTGTCCCCAGGTGTGTTTTGGGTGTCCCCAGGTGTGCTCACCTTGTCCTCGTGCAGCGCCAGGTGATGCGCTGCCAGCATCCGCATGCCCAGGTGTGTCCCAGGTGTATCCCAGCCCCCCCAGGTGTATCTCAGGTGTATCCCAGGTGTGTTTTGGGTGTCCCCAGGTGTGTTTTGGGTGTCTCAGGTGTGCCCAGGTGAGCTCACCTTGTCCTCGTGCAGCGCCAGGTGATGCGCTGCCAGCATCCGCATGCCCAGGCGCGAGGTGAGCGTCTTGTCCAGGAACGGCCGCAGCAGCCGCTCGTCCTGCACAGGTGAGATGGACACAGGTGAGACATGGACAGGTGAGACATGGACAGGTGAGACAGACACAGGTGAGACACACACAGGTGAGACAGACACAGGTGAGACAGGTGAGACACACACAGGTGAGATGGACACAGGTGAGACATGGACAGGTGAGATGGACACAGGTGAGACATGGACAGGTGAGACAGACACAGGTGAGACATGGACAGGTGAGACAGACACAGGTGAGACATGGACAGGTGAGACAGACACAGGTGAGACAGACACAGGTGAGACAGGTGAGGTTACCTGTCCCAGGTGAGGTTACCTGTCTCAGGTGATGTTACCTGTCCCAGGTTACCTGTATGTGTCTCCTGCACTCCCTCAGCCCCTCTGCCAGCAGCGTGTGTGTGTGTGTGTACCCCAGGTGTTACAGGTGTATCTCAGGTGTATCTCAGGTGTATCTCAGGTGTGTTACAGGTATCTCAGGTGTGCTCAGGTGAGGTTACCTGTATGTGTCTCCTGCACTCCCTGAGTCCCTCAGCCAGCAGTGTGTGTGTGTTACAGGTGTGTGTGTGTGTTACAGGTGTGTGTGTGTACCCCAGGTGTTACAGGTGTATCTCAGGTGTATCTCAGGTGTGTTACAGGTATCTCAGGTGTGCTCAGGTGAGGTTACCTGTATGTGTCTCCTGCACTCCCTGAGTCCCTCAGCCAGCAGCGTCACCACGTCCTTGTGATCCTCCAGCAGCTGCCGCAGCAACGCGCAGTAACGGGACTCGTCGCTGCGTACCTGGATCTGGACAGGTGAGACAGGTGAGACAGGTGAGACAGGTACAGGTGAGACATGGACAGGTGAGACAGGTACAGACAAGTGAAACAGGTGTGTCCAGGTGTCCCCAGGTGTCCCCAGGTGTCCCCAGCTGTCCCCAGGTGTATCCCCAGGTGTATCTCAGGTGTCCCCAGGTGTGTCCAGGTGTCCCCAGGTGTCCCCAGGTGTCCCCAGGTGTATCTCAGGTGTCCCCAGGTGTCCCAGGTGTCCCCAGGTGTCCCCAGGTGTGTCCAGGTGTCCCCAGGTGTCCCCAGGTGTCCCCAGGTGTGTCCCCAGGTGTCCCCAGGTGTATCTCAGGTGTCCCCAGGTGTCCCCAGGTGTCCCCAGGTGTCCCCAGGTGTATCTCAGGTGTCCCCAGGTGTCCCCAGGTGTCCCCAGGTGTCCCCAGGTGTGCCCAGGTGTGTCCAGGTGTATCCCCAGGTGTCCCCAGGTGTCCCCAGGTGTCCCCAGGTGTATCTCAGGTGTGCCCAGGTGTATCTCAGGTGTGTCCAGGTGTCTCCAGGTGTGTCCAGGTGTGCTCACCGGGGGGAAGTCGCTCAGTTTCTGGAAGGCGCGGATGTAGAGCTCGTGCTGGGGGGAGGGGACGGCGTCAGCTCCCGGGAAAACCCCAAATCCCGGGAATTCCGGGAATCCCGGGAATTCCGGGGAATCCCCCCGGGAATTCCTCCAGGCTCCGGAATTTCGGGAACCCCCCCCAGGAATTTTGGGACCCCCCCGGGAATTTTGAGGCCCCCCCCCCCATGGAATTTTTACAGATTCCCCCCCAAAATTTCCCATTCCCACGGGAATTCCGGGATTCCCCCGGGATTTTGGGATTCCCTCCAAGATTTTTGGGATCCCCCAGGATTTTGGGGTGGTTTGGGGGGATTTTGGGGCAGATTTCGGGGATTTTGGGGCTGTGCTGATTTTGGGTGGGATTTGGGGGATTTTGGGGCAGTTCTGGCTGATTTTGGGGTGAATTTTGGGGATTTTGGGGTGGTTTTGGCTGATTTTGGGGCAGTTTTGGCTGATTTTGGGGCGGTTTGGGCTGATTTTGGGATGGATTTTGGGGATTTTGGGGATTTTGGGTTGGATTTTGGGGATTTTGAGTTGGATTTTGGGGATTTTGGGGCGGTTTTGGCTGATTTTGGGGCGGTTCTGGCTGATTTTGGGATGGATTTTGGGGATTTTGGGGATTTTGGGGCAGTTTTGGCTGATTTTGGGGCGGTTTGGGCTGATTTTGGGATGGATTTTGGGGATTTTGGGGTGGATTTGGGGGATTTTGGGGTGGATTTTGGGGATTTTGGGGCAGTTTTGGCTGATTTTGGGTTGGATTTGGGTGATTTTGGGGTGGATTTGGGGGATTTTGGGGTGGATTTGGCTGGTTTTGGGGC
Organism: Poecile montanus; assembly: GCA_038429875.1. Classification (NCBI taxonomy): domain Eukaryota; kingdom Metazoa; phylum Chordata; class Aves; order Passeriformes; family Paridae; genus Poecile; species Poecile montanus. The sequence continues at coordinate 454,147 of CM076518.1, read as the reverse complement.
TGTGCTGATTTTGGGGTGGATTTGGCTGATTTTGGGTTGGATTTGGGGGATTTTGGGGCTGTGCTGATTTTGGGGTAGATTTGGGGAATTTTGGGGCAGTTCTGGCTGATTTTGGGGCGGTTTTGGCTGATTTTGAGGCGGTTTGGGCTGATTTTGGGATGGATTTTGGGGATTTTGGGGATTTGGCGTTGGATTTTGGGGATTTTGGGGCAGTTCTGGCTGATTTTGGGTTGGATTTTGGGGATTTTGGGGCAGTTTTGAAGGATTTTGGGGTGGATTTTGGGGATTTTGGGGATTTTGGGTTGGATTTGGGGGATTTTGGGGCTCACCACGTGCAGGATGGTGGGGTTGCAGCCGATGATGAAGGGAAGGTTCCGGAAGCCCTGGATGCGGTGGGCGATGCGCACGGGCAGCTCCTGCTGCAGGTACCGGGCGCTTTTCTGCCCCAAAAAACAACAATTTTGGGCAAATCCCAAAATTTTTAAACCCCCCTCACAATTTTGAGGATTTTGGGAAAATCCCCCCCTCCCCAGTTCTGTTTTCCCGCCCGGATTTTGGGGATTTTTCCCCCAATTTCTGTAAATTCCCAAATTCCCGAGGTTTCACCCCAAATTTTGACTCGGTTCCAAATTTTTTGGGGGGTCCCTCCCTCAAAATTCCTCCCAAACAGCGAAATTTTGGGGATCTGCACCCTCAAAACCTTCCCAAACCCTCAGGTTTTGGGGAAAAAACCTCAAATTTTGGGAAAAACACCTAAACTTTGAGGAAAAAACCCAAATTTTGGGAAAAACCCCCAAATTTTGGTGAAAATCCCCAAATTTTAGGAAAAAACTTTCGGATTTTGAGGAAAACGCCTCAAATTTTGGATAAAAAACCCAAATTTTGTGGATAAAACCCTTAATTTTGGGGCTAAATTCCCCAAATTTTTGGGGAAAAAACCCCAAATTTTTAAGAAAAAACCCTCAAATTTTGGGGAAATCCTCCCAGATTTTGGGGAAATCCTCCCAGATTTTGGGGAAAGTCTCCCAGATTTTGGGGTCCCTCACCAGGATGTGGCTGCCGTCCTGCGAGCGCCCCGAGTACAGCATGGTGGTGGGGGTCAGGCGCACCGAGGGCTGCGTTTTGGGGGGAAAAAAGGAGATTTTGGGATCTTCTGGGATTGGGGGAAAACGTCCCTGAATTGCCCTGGAAATCCCACCCAGAACGGCCCCAAAATCGGCCCCAAAATCCCCCCAAACCACCCCAAAATTCACCCATAAATGGCCCCAAAATTCACCCAAAAACGGCCCCAAAATCAGCCCCAAAATCCCCCCAAACGGCCCCAAAATTCACCCATAAATGGCCCCCAAATCCCCTTAAAATTCCTCCTAAAAACCCCCCAAAATCAGCCCCAAAATCCCCCCAAATCCCCCTTAAAGTGACCCAAAATCCCGGGGAATTTGGGGAGGGGTCTCACCCTCCCTGTGGCCGCATCAACGACCCCAAATCCCCCCAAAATCCCCCAAAATGTCTCCCAAACCCCACAAAACCACCCAAAATGACCCAAAAACCCCCGGAAATTTGGGGATTTTGGGGAGGGGTCTCACCCTGGGATTTTGGGGATTTGGGGAGGGGTCTCTCAGGGATTTTGGGGATTTTGGGGAGGGGTCTGTCCCCGATTTGGGGAGGGGTCTCCCCCAGGATTTTGGGGAATTTGGGGAGGGGTCTCACCCTGGGATTTTGGGGATTTGGGGAGGGGTCTCACCCCGGGATTTGGGGGATTTTGGGGAGGGGTCTCCCCCGGGATTTTGGGGATTTTGGGGAGGGGTCTGTCCCCAGTTTGGGGAGGGGTCTCACCCCGGGATTTTGGGGATTTGGGGAGGGGTCTCACCCTGGGATTTGGGGGATTTGGGGAGGGGTCTCCCCCCGGGATTTTGGGGATTTTGGGGAGGGGTCTCTCAGGGATTTTGGGGATTTTGGGGATTTTGGGGAGGGGTCTCTCCCCGATTTGGGGAGGGGTCTCTCAGGGATTTTGGGGAATTTGGGGAGGGGTCTCCCCCGAAATTTGGGGATTTTGGGGAGGGGTCTCTCCCCGATTTGGGGAGGGGTCTCACCCTGGGATTTTGGGGATTTGGGGAGGGGTCTCCCCCGGGATTTGGGGGATTTTGGGGAGGGGTCTCACCCCGGGATTTTGGGGATTTGGGGAGGGGTCTCACCCTGGGATTTTGGGGATTTTGGGGAGGGGTCTCTCAGGGATTTTGGGGATTTGGGGAGGGGTCTCCCCCCGGGATTTTGGGGAATTTGGGGAGGGGTCTCACCCTCTCAGCAGCAGCGTCGATGGCGGGCTGGTGGTAGAAGGAGGTGACGGCCTTGCAGCGCTCCCGGGCCAGGTCCGGGGGGGTTTGGTCGGCGGCGGCGCGGGCGGGGGCCCGGGGGGGTCCTGCAGCCCCTCCCCCCCCCCGCAGACCCCCCCCCAAAATGCGCCGCAGCATCTCCTGCAACGGGGGGGAAAGGGTTAAAAACCGGGGGGGGAAAGGGTTAAAAACTGGGGGGGGAAAGGGTTAAAAACCGGGGGGGGAAAGGGTTAAAAACTGGGGGGGGGAAAGGGTTAAAAATTGGGGGGGAAAGGGTTAAAAACTGGGGAGGGAAAGGGTTAAAAATTGGGGGGAAAGGGTTAAAAACTGGGGGGGAAAGGGTTAAAAATCCCCTCAAAAATCTCCCCAAAAGTTCCCAAAATTCCCTCAAAAATCTCCCAAAAATCCCCTCAGGGATCTCTCCAAAATCTCCCAAAAATCGCCCTCAAAAATCTTCCCAAAAGATCCCAAAAACCCCCTCAGAGATCTCCCTAAAAGGACCCCAAAAATCCCTAAATTACCCCAAAACCACCCCGGGGACCCCCTAAAAATCACCCAGGTCCCCTTTTCCCTTCGTTTTCTCCCCAAAAAACGCTCTGAGACCCCTTTTTTCCCCTCAGAATCCCGCAAAAAAATAAAATTTAAATATCCTGGACCCTTTTTTCCCCTCAGAATCCCACAAAAAAATAGGATTTAAATATCCTGGACCCTTTTTTCCCCTCACAATTTCCCCGAAAATAGCAACTCGGAAGGTCCAAGACGTGCAAAAAAACCGGGATTTAAATGTCCGGAACCCCCTTTTCTCCTCAGTTTTCCCCCAAAATCTCCTCCGGGACCCCTTTTTCCCCTCAGAGTTTTCCCAAAATAGAAACCGAGACGATCCAGGACCCGCAAAAAAAACAGGATTTAAACGTCGGGAACCTTTTTATTCCCCTCAGAGTTCCCTCAAAATAGAAACACGGGAGCAAAACAGAAACTGCAGGACACCCCTATAAGGGGATTTAAGTGGCCGGAACCCCTTTTTTAGATCAAAATCCCCCAAAAACCGCTCCGGGACCCCTTTTTCCCCTCAGAACCCCATAAACCCGCTCCGGAACCCCTTTTTCCCTCAGAATATCCCCAAAACCTCTCTGAGAGCCCTTTTCCCCTCAGAATTCCCCCAAAACCTCTCTGAGACCCCTTTTTCCCTCAAAATCCCCCCAAAACCGCTCCGGAACCCCTTTTCCCCTCAGAATCCCCCCGAAACCGCTCCGGGAGCCCCTTTTTCCCTCAGAATCTCCCCAAAATCGCTCCATAACCCGTTTTTTAGCTCAAAATTCCCCCAAAATCGCTCCGGGAGCCCCTTTTTCCCTCAGAATCTCCCCAAAATCGCTCCATAACCCCCTTTTCCCCTCAGAACCCCCCTCCATTCTCACCTCTCCGCCCTCCCTTCTCCCCAGCCCCGTGTCCCAGACACAACCCCGCTGTCCGGACTCTCCTTTTCCTTTCCATTTCCTCCCCAAATCCCTTCCCGTTTTACCCCTAAAACCCCCCAATTTCACCCCAAAACCCCCTCCCCAAATTCCCCCTCTCACCAACCAGCGGCCCCGGGGCCTCCCCGACGCCTCCCCGGGCTCGGCTCGCAATGGACTCGCCCGTTCCCGCCCCTCGCGCGGCTCCCCCCGCGCGTTCCCCTCAGGGTGGTACGGCCCGGCCGCAGTGCGCGTGCGCGAGGCTCTGAGGGGAAGTGGCGGGAAAGCGGCGCCCCCCAGCGGCGGGAGGTGAGGGCAGAGCGCTCGGCTCCGGATTTTGGGGGAAAAAAAGGGGATTTGGGGGCTCTTTTTGTGAGGGGGAAAAAAGGAGCTCCTCCCCCGAACCCTAAATCCCGTGTTTTGGGGGGAAATCGTGGAGAAAAGGGGATCCCAAATCCTGAATTCGCTTTTTTCAGGGGGAAAAATTGAGGGGAAAATGGAAACTTGGAGCTTTTCTGAGGGGAAAATTCAGGGAAAAAAGGAATCCCGGAGTCTTTTTGAGGGAAAACTGAGAGGAAAAGGGATCCCAAATCCTGAATTCCCTTTTCGGGGGAAATTTGGGATGAAAATTGAGGGGAAAATGGAAACTTGGAGCCTTTTTGAGGGAAAACTGAGGAAAAGAGAAATCCCACCCAGGTTTTGAGGCGATTTCAGTCGGTTTCGGGGGGATTTTGGACACTTTAATGCGATTTTTGAGCCATTTCAAACACTTTAATGTCACATTTGGTCACTTTTATGCCGTTCTTGCTGCCCTGAATCCCTTTCTGGACCCATTAATTGGCATTTTGGACCCATTAATTGGCATTTTTAATCCATTAATTGGCATTTTTAACCCATTAATTGGCATTTTGGACCCATTAATTGGCATTTTGAACCCATTAATGCCATTCTAGACCTATTAAATGTCATTTTGAACCCATTTAATGCCATTTCCCCCCCATTTAATGCCATTTTTACCCCATTTAATGCCATTTTTACCCCATTTAATGCCATTTTTGACATCTTTAAAACACCTGAATGTAACTTTTCCTCCGTCTCCTGTAACTTCGCCTCCTTCCACCCCAATTTGGGGTCACTTCCTGCAATTTAAGGTCACTTTTCTCCAGTTTTTGTAACTTTTCTCCAATTTAAGGTCACTTTTCTCCAGTTTTTGTAACTTTTCTCCAATTTAAGGTCACTTTTCTCAAATTTTAGGTGATTTTCCCCAATTTTGGGTCACTTTTCTCTAATTTAAGGTCACTTTTCTCAAATTTGAGGTGATTTTCCCCAATTTTGAGTCACTTTTCCCCAATTTTGAGTCACTTTTCCCCAGTCCCGTATCCCTGACCCCAAATCCTGGTGTTTCAGTTGGATTTTGGGTGTTTTTGTCCCAATTTTGGGTTTTTTTGTCCCGATTTTGGGGTGTTTCAGTTGGATTTTGGGTGTTTCAGTCTGATTTTGGGTGTTTTTGTCCCGATTTTGGCTGTTTCAGTGGGATTTTGGGTATTTTTGTCCCGATTTTGGCTGTTTTTGTCCCGATTTTGGCTGTTTCAGTCCAATTTTGGGTGTTTTTGTCCCAATTTTGGCTGTTTCAGTCCCGATTTTGGGTGTTTTTGTCCCGATTTTGGCTGTTTCAGTCGGATTTTGGGGTGTTTCAGTGGGATTTTGGGTGTTTCAGTTGGATTTTGGGTGGTTTTGTCCCAATTTTGGCTGTTTCAGTCGGATTTTGGGGTGTTTCAGTGGGATTTTGGGTGTTTTTGTCCCGATTTTGGGTATTTTTGTCCCGATTTCGGGTGTTTTTGTCCCGATTTTGGCTGTTTTTGTCCCAATTTCAGGTGTTTTTGTCCCAGATTGAGCCACAGCAGCGCCAGGTTAACCCCGTAGGTGCTGACACACACCACGCACAGGTCCTGACCCCAAACCCCGGTGTTTCACCCCAAATCCCGGTGTTTCAGTCAGATTTTGGGTATTTTTGTCCCGATTTTGGGTGTTTTTGTCCCGATTTTGGGTGTTTTGGTCCCGATTTCGGGTGTTTCAGTTGGATTTTGGGTGTTTTTGTCCCGATTTCAGGTGTTTTTGTCCCATATTGAGCCACAGCAGCGCCAGGTTAACCCCGTAGGTGCTGACACACACCACGCACAGGTCCTGACCCCAAACCCCGGTGTTTCAGTCCAATTTTGGGTGTTTTTGTCCCGATTTTGGCTGTTTTTGTCCTGATTTTGGCTGGTTTTGTCCCGATTTTGGCTGTTTCTGTCCCAGATTGAGCCACAGCAGCGCCAGGTTAACCCCATAGGTGCTGACACACACCACGCACAGGTCCTGACCCCAAACCCCGGTGTTTCACCCCAAACCCCGGTGTTTCAGTCCAATTTTGGGTATTTTTGTCCCAATTTCGGGTGTTTTTGTCCCGATTTTGGGTGGTTTTGTCCCGATTTTGGGTGTTTCAGTCAGATTTTGGGTGTTTCTCTCTGATTTTGGCTGTTTCAGTCCCGATTTTGGGTGTTTTTGTCCCGATTTTGGGTGTTTCAGTCGGATTTTGGGGTGTTTCAGTCGGATTTTGGGTGTTTTTGTCCCGATTTTGGCTGTTTTTGTCCCGATTTCGGGTGTTTCTGTCCCGATTTTGGGTGTTTCAGTCAGATTTTGGGTGTTTCTGTCCCGATTTTGGGTGTTTCAGTCCCGATTTTGGGTGTTTTTGTCCCGATTTTGGGTGTTTCAGTCGGATTTTGGGGTGTTTCAGTGGGATTTTGGGTGTTTTTGTCCCGATTTTGGCTGGTTTTGTCCCGATTTTGGCTGTTTTTGTCCCAATTTCGGCTGTTTCTGTCCCAGGTTCAGCCACAGCAGCGCCAGGTTAACCCCGTAGGTGCTGACACACACCACGCACAGGTCCTGACCCCAAACCCCGGTGTTTCACCCCAAACCCCGGTGTTTCAGTCCAATTTTGGGTGTTTTTGTCCCGATTTTGGCTGTTTCAGTCAGATTTTGGGTATTTTTGTCCCGATTTCGGCTGTTTCTGTCCCAGGTTCAGCCACAGCAGCGCCAGGTTAACCCCGTAGGTGCTGACACACACCACGCACAGGTCCCGCAGCCAGAACAGCAGCACCGCCCCGAGCCACAGCGACGCCAGCGCCGACGCCGCCGACGTCACCAACAGCGTCACCGCGGCCGCACGGGAGCGGGACAGGCCTGGGGGGACACACGGTGACCTCGGGGTGACCCCAGAGTGACCACAGGGACCCCAGAGTGACCCCAGAGTGACCCCAAACTGACCCCAGAGTGACCCCAGGGACCCCAAACTGACCCCAGAGTGACCCAAATGACCCCAAAGTGACCCCAAAGTGACCCCAGAGTGACCCCAATGTGACCCCAGGGTGACCCCAGTTCCCTCCCAGTCCCTCCCAGTTCCCCCCAGTCCCTCCCAGTTCCCTTTTAACCCCTCCCAGTCCCTCCCAGTTCCCATGTAACCCCTCCCAGTCCCTCCCAGTCCCTCCCAGTTCCCTCCCAGTTCCCTTTTAACCCCTCCCAGTTCCCTTTTAACCCCTCCCAGTCCCTCCCAGTTCCCTCCCAGTTCCCCCCAGTCCCTCCCAGTCCCCATTTAACCCCTCCCAGTCCCTCCCAGTCCCTCCCAGTTCCCACTTAACCCCTCCCAGTCCCTCCCAGTCCCTCCCAGTCCCTCCCAGTCCCTCCCAGTCCCTCCCAGTTCCCATTTAACCCCTCCCAGTCCATCCCAGTCCCTCCAGTCCCTCCCAGTCCCCATTTAACCCCTCCCAGTCCCCATTTAACCCCTCCCAGTCCCTCCCAGTCCCCCCCAGTCCCCCCCAGTCCCCCCCAGTGCCCGTTACCCAGCAGCCCCTGCAGCAGGTAGAACAGGAGCCCGATGGCCCCGTTGGCACGTTCAGGGCGCTCTCCTTGCCCAGCACCGGCTCCACCAGCCCCAGGCCACGCCCCCACCTGCCCAGAAAGGGGCGTGGCACCGCGGGGGACACGCCCACATGCCCATATATGGCGCGGACAGGTGCGCGAGCCACGCCCATTCCCATATATGGAAACTCATTTGCATAACCCCCGCCCCCACCGCCGACAGTCCCCTGGCGGCGCGCCCCTCCCCCTCACCCCATTGGCCGCCGCCTCACGCAAGCCCCGCCCACCCCCCCGCGCCCCTCCCCCTCACCCCATTGGCCGCCGCCTCACGCAAGCCCCGCCCACCCCCTCACCCCATTGGCCGCCGCCTCACGCAAGCCCCGCCCACCCCCCCCGCTCCCCTCCCCCTCACCCCATTGGCCGCCGCCTCACGCAAGCCCCGCCCACCCCCCGCCGCTCCCGTTATCCCCGGGATATTCCCGGTGCGGGTTTTTCCTCTCTTTAAAAGCTTTTACCGGGAGGAGAAGACGCGCGTGCAGGACACGGCGGGCGCCAGGTCGCAGGCGGCTCGGTACCGGGGGTCCCGCGCGGCCTCGTGCTCGACGTGCAGCGCGTACAGCGACAGCGCCGCGCCCGCCGCGCACAGCGCCGCCCGCAGCAGCAGCAGCGCCGCCGCCATCGCTCCGCCGCTATTGGGCGGTGCCGCTGCCACTCCCACTCTCCCTCCGCGCTGATTGGTCAGCGAGGGTAACGCCCCCTTCCGGCGTTTCCGGTGTGGGCGCGGGGTGTGATGGGAGGTGTAGTCCTGCGCGCCCCGCGCCTGCGCAGTGTGGGGGGGAGAGGAAGAAGGAGGCGCGCGGTGAAAAAATGGCGGGAGCGGCGCCAAGATGGCGGCGGGGAGCTGAGTGAGGGCTCGGGCTCGGCCCCGCCGCCTCGGAGCCCCCCGGAGCCGCCGGGGAAAGGCCGGGGGTCGGTGAGTGAGGCCCGGGGGGGGTCGGTGAGTGAGGCCCGGGGGGGTCGCGGGGGTCGCGGGGGGAATTAGAGGGGAGGGGTCGCGGTGACGTCACGGGGCAAGATGGCGGCGGCCGTGAGGGGAATGGGGGGGGGGGGGGATGGAAATGTTGGAATTGTTGGGAAATGTTGGGAATTGTTGGGAAATGTTGGGAAATGGGGAGCGGAATTCCCTCAGGGACACAAAGAAACGCTCCGGGATCTTCCCAGGGGTCCCAGTAAAGGCACTGGGAGCCCCTCAGGGATCGAACTGGGAGCACTGGGATGAGACTGGGGTCGTTCCGTCCCACTCTTCCCCTCATAACCAAAAGTTTAAACCTCTTTTTTTCCTCCCTTCCTCTTCCCGATTCTCCCTTTTCCCGCAAAACACCGATTTTCCCCAATTCCTCCCCTTTCCACCATCCCCAAATCCCCAATTTCCCCAAATCCCCTCCCCTTTTCCCCCGAAATCCCAATTTTTCCATCCTCAAACCCCAATTTTCCCTTTTTACCCCATTTTTCCCTCCCAAAATCCCATTTTTTTCTCCCCCAATTTTCCCATTTTCCCCCCAAAAATCCCATTTTTCCCTCCCAAATCCCCTTTTCTCCCCCCAAAATCTCATTTCTCCTTCCCCAAAATCCATTTTTCCCCCCCAAATCCCATTTTCCCCCCCTAAACCCCCAATTTTCCCTTTTCTCCCTCAAAATCCCATTTTCCCTCCATAATCCCCATTTTTCCCCCCCAACCCCCAAATTCCCATTTCTTCCCCCCAAATTCCCAATTTTCCCCCAAAATCCCCTTTTCTTTCCCCAACTTCCCATTTTTCCCCCCAATTTTCCCTTCCCCCCCAATTTTTCCCATTTTCCCCCCCAAACCCCCCAAAATCCCCTTTCTCCCCCCAAATTCCCATTTTTTCCCCTCAAATTTCCCTTTCCCCCCCAATTTTTCCCATTTTCCCCCCCAAATCCCTTTTTCTTCCCCCAAATTCCAATTTTTTCCCCCAAATTCCCATTTTCCCCCACAATTTTTCCCATTTTCTCCCCCCAAATTCCCATTTTTCCCCCCAAATTTCCCTTTCCCCCCCAATTTTTCCCATTTTTCCCCCCAAACCCCCCAAATTCTCATTTTCCCCCCCCAAATTTCCCTTTTCCCCCCCAATTTTTCCCATTTTTCCCCCAAATTTCCCTTTTCTCCCCCCAAATTCCCATTTTTTCCCCCCAAATTCCCTTCCCCCCCAATTTTTCCCATTTTCCCCCCCAAATCCTTTTTTCTCCCCCCAAATTCCCATTTTTTCCCCCCAAATTCCCATTTTCCCCCCAAATTTCCCTTTTTTACCCCAAAATCCCATTTCTCCCCCCCAAATTCCCATTTTCCCCCCCAATTTTTCCCATTTTCCCCCCAAAATCCCATTTTTCCCCCCGAATTCCCTTTTCTCCCCCCAAATTCCAATTTTTTCCCCCAAATTCCCATTTTCCCCCCAAATTTCCCTTTTTTTCCCCCAAAATCCAATTTATCCCCCCAATTTTTCCCATTTTCCCCCCCAAAATATCCATTTTTCCCCCCAATTTTTCCCATTTTCCCCCCAAAATTTCCCATTCCCCCCAATTTTTCCCATTTTTTCCCCCCAAACCCCCCAAAATCTCCATTTTTCCCCCCCAATTTTTCCCATTTTCCCCCCAAAATTTCCCATTCCCCCCCAATTTTTCCCATTTTTCCCCCCAAACCCCCCAAATTCCCATTTTTCCCCCCAAATTTCCCTTTTCCCCCCCCAATTTTTCCCATTTTCCCCCCCAAATTTCCCTTCCCCCCCCCAACTTTCCCCCCCCCCTCCCCCCCAGCCCCCCCCATGTCCACCCTCCCCTCCCCCCCCTCCCCCCTCCCCTCCCTCCCCTCCCCCCCCGACCCCCCCAGGCCCCCCCGATCCCCCCCAGGACCCCCCGGGACCCCCCCAGGACCCCCCTGATGATGATGAAGATGAGGATGAGGAGTGGGGCGTCCCCTGGAGCGAGGAGGAGGAGGAGGAGGATGAGGAAGGCCGGGGGAGGGGGGGGTGGCTCCCCGAGCCCGCCGAGATCCGGCGCCTCTACGAGACCCTGGCCCGGGGAGGGGTCCCGGCGCTCCGGAACCTTCCGTTCCCGCGGCGCCTGCCCACGCCCGAGCCCCCCGGGGAGCCCAGCCCGGCCGGGAGAGCCCCCGGAGCCCCCGGGGGGAGGAGGAGGAGCAGCACAAGTGAGTTTGGGGAGAAAACGGGGATTTTGGGCAAAAATGGGGGGTCTGGGGGGGTTTGGGGAGAAAACGGGGGAGTTTGGGGGGAAAACGGGGGATTTTGGGAGTTTGGGGGGAAAACGGGGGATTTGGGGCAAAAATGGGGGGTCTGGGGGGGTTTGGGGGGAAAACGGGGGGTTTGGGCAAAAATGGGGGTATTTGGGCAAAAATGGGGGGGTTTGGGGAGAAAATGGGGGGGTTTGGGGGGGTTTGGGGAGAAAACGGGGGATTTGGGGAGTTTGGGGGGAAAACGGGGGATTTTGGGCAAAAATGGGGAGATTTGGGGGAGTTTGGGGGGAAAAACGGGGGAGTTTGGGGAGTTTGGGGAGAAAACGGGGGGATTTGGGAAAAATGGGGGGATTTGGGGCAAAAATGGGAGTTTGGGGAGAAATCGGGGGATTTTGGGGAAAAATGGGGGGTTTGGGGAAAAATGGGGAGAAATCGGGGGGTTTTGGGGAAAAAACAGGGGGGTTTGGGGAGAAAATGGGGGGTTTGGGGCAAAAAATGGGGGTTTGGGGAAAATTGGGGGATTTGGGGAGAAATCGGGGGGTTTGGGCAAAAATGGGGGGATTTTGGGGAAAATGGGGAGAAATCGCGGGGTTTTGGGGAAAAAACGGGGGGGTTTGGGAAAAAAATGGGGTGAAATCAGGGGGTTTTGGGAGAAATCTGGGGGGTTTGGGGCAAAATCTGGGGGCTTTGGGGAGAAATCTGGGGATTTTGGGCAAAATTGGGGGGGTTTTGGGGAAAATCTGGGGGTTTGGGGGAAAATTGGGGGGGTTTGGGGCAAAATCTGGGGGTTTGGGGCAAAATTGGGGGATTTTGGGGGGCTTTGGGGACAAATCGGGGGGTTTGGGGGGGTTTGGAAAGAAATCTGGGGATTTTGGGGAGAATATCGGGGGGTTTGGGGAAAATTGGGGGATTTTGGGGGGGTTTGGAGTGAAATCTGGGGATTTTGGGGCAAAATCTGGGGGTTTGGGGAAAAATTGGGGGGTTTGGGGCAAAATCTGGGGGTTTGGGGGGGAAATCTGGAATTTTGGGGGGGTTCGGGGAAAAATCGGGTTTGGGGCAAAATCAGGTGATTTTGGGGAAAATCTGTGGATTTGGGGATGGATTTTGGGGGGTTTGGGATGGATTGGGGGGATTTGGGGGATTTGAGGTGGATTTTGGGTGGATTTGGGGTGGATTTTGGGGGGATTTTGAAGGATTTTGGGGGATTTTGAAGGATTTTGGGGGGATTTTGAAGGATTTTGGGGCTGGAAGAGCAGAAATTCCGTGAATCCCCCCCAAACCCAACCCCCCCTCCCTCCAAAATTCCCTCTCCCTTAAAACTCCCAAACTTTTTATTCCAACTTTCACAAACCCCAACTTCCAACCCCCAAATTTTTTATTTAAAATTTATCTTGTTTTATTTCCAGACCCCCTCCCCCGACGGAATTCGACTTCGACGACGATCCCCTCCCCCCCAACCCCTCCCTCATCGACCGACGCCGCGCCCCAGGTACCCCAAAAACCCCCAAAAAACCCCAAAAAACCCCAAAATCCCCCCAAAAAAACCCCAAAACCCAAAGAAACCCCAAAAAAAAACCCCAAAAAAGCAAAAAAATCCAAAAAAAAACCCCAAAAAATGCAAAAAAATAAAAAAAAAAAAACCCAAAAAATGCGAAAAAATAAAAAAAAAAACCCAAAAAATGCAAAAAAATCCCAAAAAAAATCCAAAAAATCCCCAAAAAACCCCAAAATCCCGAAATTCCAGAACTTTCCGTCCCCCAGGGCCCCCCAGCCGCGGGCAGAAGCGCGAGGCGCGACTGGACAAGGTTTTGTCGGACATGAAACGCCACAAGAAGCTGGAAGAGCAAATCCTCAGGACCGGCCAAGACCTTTTCCCGCCCGAGGACGACGAATCCCCACCCCAAAAAGACCCCCGGGCTTTTTCCTTCGCCAGCGCAAGTACTGAACCCCAAAAACCCCAAAAATCCCTGGTTTACCCCCAAAAAAACACAAAAAAACAGGATTTCACCCCAAAAAAACCCCAAAATTCCAGGGTTTTACCCAAAAAAACCCCAAAATTCCGAGGTTTTACCCCAAAATTCCAGGGTTTTACCCAAAAAAACCCCAAAATTCCAGGGTTTTACCCAAAAAAACCCCAAAATTCCAGGGTTTTACCCCAAAATTCTGGGGTTTCACACAAAAAAACCCCAAAATTCTGGGGTTTTACCCCAAAATCCTGGATTTTACCCCAAAAACACCCAAAATTCAGGGGTTTCACCCCCAGAAAAACCCAAATCTGGGATTTCACCCCAAAACATCCAAAATCCAGAGGTTTCACCCCAAAATCTGGATTTCTCCCCCCAAACACCCAAAATCCGGGGTTTCAACCCAAAATCCGGGATTTTTCCCCCAAAAACACCCAAAATTCGTGATTTTTCCCCAAAAAAAAACCAAAATCTGGGATTTCACCCCAAGAATCCAGGATTTTTCCCCAAAAACACCCAAAATCCGGGGACTTCACCCCAAAATCCAGAATTTCACTCCAAAATCCGGAATTTCACCCCAAAATCCGGGGATTTCTCCCCCCAAACACCCAAAATCCGGGGTTTCACCCCAAAAATCCAGGATTTCACCCCAAAATGTACCCCAAATCTGGGATTTCACCCCAAAAATTCAAGATTTCACCCCCAAAATCCCGAATTTCTCCTCAAAAATCCGCGATATCACCCCAACATCTGGAATTTTTCCCCAAAATTCCAGAATTTCACCCCAAAATCCAGGATTTCTCCCCAAAAACCCCCAAAATCCAGGGATTTCACCCCAAAACCCCCAAAATCCGTGGTTTTCACCCCAAATCCCGGGCGTTCCTCACTCGCTGTCGGAGCTGACGATGCCGCGGAGCCGCGACCAATCCGGGGGGGGCAGCGGCGATTCCGGGGGGGATTTTCCGGAATTTTCCGGATTCCTGCGGCGGGATCGGGCTGGGGGTGTGGAAAAGAGGGGTGGGGGAGTCGGGAAATGCCCGAATTCGGGGTTTTTTTGGGGTGTTTTGGGGTGTTTTGGGGTGTTTTCCTCACCTGGTAAAATGTTGGAGGCGTCGAGCGCGGCGAGTTCGGCTTTTTCCTCGCGGCGCCGGCGGAGACGGCGGCACCGGGCCAGGGAGGGGGTCCCTAAAAACGGCAAAAAAACCCCAAAACATCCCCAAAATATTCCCCAAAATCCCTGGAAATCCGGAATTAACCCTGAACTGGAAATAAAAATAAAAAACAAAAGCTCGGGGGTTAAAAAAGGGGGAAAAAACGCGAATTTGGCGGCCACAAAATGGCGAAAATTGAATTTTTTTGGGGGTCAGAATTGACTCCTGCGGCCCCAAAATCGGCTCCCAGAGGCCGGAATTATCCCAGGGATCCCCAAAAATTCCTTCAAATTCCCCCCAGGCTCCGAATTTCCTCTCAACTCCCCCAGATTTCGCTCCGGAAACGCGAATTTTCCACCCCCAGCCCCAGAATTCCTCTTCAGATCCTCCCCGGAGCCCCAAAAGCGCCTCAGTTCCACCCCAAATCCCTGGAAATGCACAAATTTCCCGGATTTTCCCTCAAATCCCCTCAGGAATTCCTCAAATTTCCCATTTTTTGCCCCAAATCCCCTCAGAAATTCCCAAATTTCCCACTTTTTCCCCCAAATCCCCTCAGGAATTCCCCAATTTCCCGTTTTTTGCCCCAAATCCCTCAAGAATTCCTCAAATCCCCTCAGGAATTCCCTGAATCCCTGGAAATTCCAGAATTTCCCGGATTTTCCCTCAAATCCCCTCAGAATTTTCCCGAATCCCTGGAAATTCCCCAATTTCCCGTTTTTTGCCCCAAATCCTTTCAGGAATTCCCCGAATCCCCTCAGGAATTCCAGAATTTCCTGGATTTTCCCCCAGATCCCCTCAGAAATTCCCGAATTTCCCGTTTTTTGCCCCAAATCCCCTCAGGAATTCCCAAATCCCCTCAGAATTGCCCGAATTTCCCGTTTTTTGCCCCAAATCCCCTCAGGATTTGCCCGAAATCGCCGTTTTTTCGCCCCAAATCCCCTCAGGAATCCCAAATCCCCTCAGGAATTCCCAAATCCCCTCAGAATTGCCCGAATTTCCCGTTTTTTGCCCCAAATCCCCTCAGAATTGCCCGAAATCGCCGTTTTTTCGCCCCAAATCCCCTCAGGAATTGCCGAATTTCCCGAAATTGCCGTTTTTTGCCCCAAATCCCTCAGGAATTCCCAAATCCCCTCAGGAATTGCCCGAAATCGCCGTTTTTCGCCCCAAATCCCCTCAGAATTGCCCGAATTTCCCGTTTTTTGCCCCAAATCCCCTCAGGAATTGCCCGAATTTCCCGGTTTTTGCCCCAAATCCCCTCAGGAATTGCCGAATTTCCCGTTTTTTGCCCCAAATCCCCTCAGGAATTCCCAAATCCCCTCAGGAATTGCCCGGATTTCCCGTTTTTCGCCCCAAATCCCCTCAGAATTGCCCGAATTTCCCGTTTTTTGCCCCAAATCCCCTCAGGAATTCCCAAATCCCCTCAGGAATTGCCCGGATTTCCCGTTTTTCGCCCCAAATCCCCTCAGAATTGCCCGAATTTCCCGTTTTTTGCCCCAAATCCCCTCAGGAATTGCCCGAAATTGCCTTTTTTTGCCCGAAATCCCCTCAGGAATTGCCCGAAATCGCCGTTTTTCGCCCCAAACCGCGGTACCGACCGTGCAGCCCCATCTCGCGCAGGGCGCCCCTCAGCGCCTCCAGCAGCTCCCGCCGGCTCCGGCACTTCCGGAACAGCCGCTTGTAGTTAGGGCGCCACCCAGCGGCGCGGAGGTATCGCTTCAGCCGCGTCATTTCCGGCGTGTCCTGGGGGCGGGGCTTGGGCTCAGGGGGCGGGGCTTGAGCGGGCCCCGCCCACAAACGGAGCCGGGAAATGGGGGATTTGGCGGGAAAATCGCGGGGGATTTGGCGGGAAAATCGCGGGGGAGTTGGCGCGAAATGGGACGGGACAAAATCCCAATAAAATCCCAATAAAATCCAAACAAAATCCCAATAAAATCCCAATAAAATCCCAATAAAATCCCAATAAAAAAATCCCAATAAAATCCCCCCAAAATCCCAATAAAATCCCAATAAAATCCAAACAAAATCCCAATAAAATCCAATAAAATCCCAATAAAATCCCAATAAAATCCCAATAAAATCCCAATAAAATCCCAACAAAATCCTCCCAAAATCCCAACATTTCCTCCCGAAATCCCTCCCGAAATTCCCGAACTTCCCAAAATTCACCTTCCTCTGCCTCCACCATTCTTCCCCTTCCTCCTCCTCCTCCTTCCTCCTCTTCCTCCTGGACTCTTCCTCCTTTTCCCGGCCCCTTTCCGCCCTTTCTCCGCCCATTGGCCAACGGCAAATCCTCGGAATCCTCGGAGTCCGACCCCGAATTTTCCCGCCTTTTTTTGGGAATTTTCAGGGCTTTTTTGGGCTCTTCCTCCTCCTCTTCCTCCTCCTCTTCCTCACTCTCCATTTTCCCCTTTTTGGCCTCGTTTTTTCCAGTTTTTCGCTTCGCGTTTTTTCCTGTCTTTTTCCGGCCTGGATCTTCCTCCTCCTCCTCTTCCTCCTCCTCCTCTTCATCCTCCTCCTCTTCATCCTCCTCCTCCTCCTCTTCCTCACTCTCCATTTTCGCGTTTTTCTCCCCATTTTTTCCCTTTTCCCGGTGTTTTTTTCCCGTCTCAGTCCTGGATTTGTCCTTTTTCCCCCCATTTTTCCGGCCTGGATCCTCCTCTTCCTCCTCTTCCTCCTCCTCCTCTTCCTCTTCCTCACTCTCCATTTTCCCTTTTTTCCCATTTTTCTCCTTTTTCAGCTCAGTTTTCCCAGGTTTTTTTGCCGTTCCTGCATTTTTTCCTTTTTTCCCCCATTTTTATTCCTCTCCTCTCCCTCCTCCTCCTCCTCCTCCTCATCTTCCTCCTCCTCACTCTCAATTTTCCCCCTTTTCTCCCCATTTTTCCCAGATTTGTTTGGTTTTTCCCCATTTTTTCCTCTTTTCCGCCCGTTTCTCCCCCTCTCTTCCTCCTCCTCTTCCTCCTCCTCCTCACTCTCCATTTTCCTTCTTTTTGCCCCATTTTTTTCCCCAATTTTTCCCCTTTTCACCCCAATTTTCCTCCTCTCCTCCTCCTCCTCATCCTCACTCTCCATTTTTCCCTTTTTCACCCCATTTTTCCCGGAGTTTTTTGGTTTTTCCCCAATTTTTCCCCTTTTCACCCCAATTTTCCTCCTCTCCTCCTCCTCATCTTCATCCTCATCTTCATCTTCCTCCTCCTCCTCCTCACTCTCCATTTTCCCCCTTTTCCCCCCAATTTTTCCCATTTTTTCTTCCTTTTTTCCCTTTTTTACCCCAATTTTCCTCCTCTCTTCCTCGTCCTCATCTTCATCCTCATCTTCCTCCTCCTCACTCTCAATTTTTCCCTTTTTCACCCCGTTTTTCCCGGAGTTTTTTGGTTTTTCCCCAATTTTTCCCCTTTTCACCCCAATTTTTTTCCTCTTCTCCTCCTCTTCTTCATCCTCCTCCTCACTCTCCATTTCCTTCTTTTTGCCCAATTTTTCCCATTTTTTTCCCCAATTTTTCCCCTTTTCACCCCCATTTTCTTCCTCTCATCCTCATCCTCATTCTCATCTTCATCCTCATCTTCCTCCTCCTCATCCTCACTCTCAATTTTCCCCGTTTTCACCCCATTTTTCCCGGAGTTTTTCGTTTTTTCCCCAATTTTTCCCCTTTTCACCCCAATTTTCTTTCTTTCCTCTTCCTCCTCCTCCTCCTCCTCCTCACTCTCCATTTTCCCCCTTTTCCCCCAATTTTCCCCGTTTTTTCTTCTTTTTTTCCCCTTTTCACCCCAATTTTCCTCCTCTCTTCCTCGTCCTCATCTTCATCCTCTTCCTCCTCCTCCTCACTCCCAATTTCCCCCTTTTTCACCCCATTTTTCCCTTTTTTCTCCCCGTTTTTCCTCCTCTCTTCCTCCTCCTCTTCCTCGCTCTCAATTTTCCGCCTTTTCCCCAAACTTTTCCCGATTTTCTCCCGAATTTCCTTCCTCTCCTCTTCCTCCTCCTCCTCGCTCCCAATTTCCTCCTTTTTTTCCCCATTTTCCCCGGATTTTTCCCCGAATTTTTTCCCATTTTCCCCGGATTTTTCCTCATTTTCCTCGAGTTTTTCCCCGGATTTTTTCCCCGAATTTTTCCTCAGATTTTTTCCCATTTACCCCGGATTTTTCCTCAGATTTTTCCCCATTTTCCCCGGATTTTTCCTCGATTTTTCCCCCTGGTTTTTTCCCATTTTCCGCGGATTTTTCCTCGATTTTTCCCCCTGGTTTTTTCCCATTTTCCCCGTTTTTTCCCCATTTTCTCGCCCCTCCCCCTCCTCGCAGCCGCCAGGGGGCGCCAAGCACAGGGCGTGGTCTCCGCTGGCCACGCCCCCTTCCTGTTCCGCGCATGCGCTCTGCTCCTCCCCTCCGTGCTCCGCGCATGCGCTCTGCTCCTCCCCTGGGGTGCTCCGCGCATGCGCTCTGCTCCCCTTCGCGCTCCGGCGCCCTGCGGACAGAGAGGGGCGGGGTCACGCAGGGCGCGGCCTCGGGGGCGTGGCCAGCGCCGGGCGCGGCCCGGGGGGTCCCCGGTGCCTCCCTCCCCCCTCCCGTTACCGATCGCAGCCGCTCGGCGCCGCCGCCGCCGCCATTTTAGCGCCGTCAGGGCGGCGACCAATCAAAACGGAGATAAAGGACAGCGGGGCGGGGCTTGAGCCGCGCGGACCAATGAGGAAAGAGCGGCGTTAACCAGGAAATGACATCGGCCAATGGGGTGCGGCGCGGGGAAGCGGCAGCCAATGGAGGCGAAGAAAAGGCGGGACGGGGATGAGCAGCGGCCGCCTCAGCCAATCAGAGCGCGGCTCGGAGCCGCAGCAGCCAATAGAAACGAGAAGGAGGCAAGACCAAGCGGCTGAGCCAATAGCGGCGAGGCAAAGGCGGACACAGACACGCGGATCTGATTGACAGCAGCGCCTCCCAATCAAATCGCAGCGCGGAGAATCGCCAACCAATCAAAAACAGCGGAGGGCGGGACTCACCTCGCTCAGCCAATCACGCTGGGAACCGACCCCGGAAGCGACAGGCGGGACTTCCGCACGCCCAACCAATCAGGCGACGGCGCGCGAAAGGAGCGACCAATGAGAAGCGAGAAGAAGGGCGGGGCTTGTCCGCCATGAACGGGGCGGGCGAGGGCGATGGCGGCGGCTACAAACGGCGCTGCCGGGCCCTGAAGCGGCGGCTGAAGCTGCTGCTCTACGTGAGGGGCGGGGCCGGAAAAGGCGGGAAGCGAAGGGGGCGGGGCCTGCGCGTGAGGGGAGCCCCCCCCCCCCGGGGGGATTTCGGGGGATGGGAATTGAGGGAAAAACGGGAAAATTGTGGGGGAAAATGAAAAATTCGGGCGCGGAAAGGAAACTCTGAGGGGAAAAGTTTTGATTTTTGGGGGAAAATTAAAGAGTTTTGGGGAAAGGGGGAGGTTTGGGGGGGAGAAAATGGATTGGGGGGGGAAATGTGAAATTTGAGGGAAAAATGTGAATTTTGAGGGGAAAAATGTGAATTTTGAGGGGAAAAATGTGAAATTTGAGGGGGAAAATGTGAAATTTGAGGGAAAAATGAGAAATTTGAGGGAAAAAATATAAATTTTGAGGGGAAAAATGTGAATTTTGAATGGGAAATTCGGCTCAGGTGGGAGGAATTGAATAATTTTGGTTTAAATGTGGCTCTTTTAGGTGGAACGGAGGCCAAGATTTACAAAGTGTTGATTTGGGGGTGAAAATATCAATTTTAGGAGGAAAGAAACCAAATTTTCTGATTTTTGGGTGAACTCCTCAGAGTTTTCAGAGAAATTTGAGTTTTGGGGAATATTTCTTTAATTTTGTATAAAAAAACTTCAGTTTTAAGGAGGAAAACCCCAAAACTTTGGTCAAAATCGTTTGGAGTGGGAAAGATCCAGGATTTTTATCAAAAATCAGAGTTTTGTGGAGAAAACCAATCATTTTGAGGAGAAATCCCCAAATTTGGGGAAAACCTTGAAGAATTTGGAGGATAAAAATGATAATTTTGAGAAAGAGCCTCAGTTTTGGGGCAAAAATCTGCAATTAGGGAGGAAAAACCAAATTTTGGGGGGGAAAAAGCCGAATTTTGGGGACAAAATGACAAATTTGGGGGGAACGGGGGGAAGAAGCCGAATTTTGGGGGGAAAAACTGAATTTTGGGGGAAAAAATCTGAATTTTGGGGTGAAAATTGCATTTTGGGAGAAAAAAATCTGAATTTTAGGGGAAAAAATCTGAATTTTAGAGGAAAAAAGCTGAAATTTCTGGGGAAAAATTGAATTTTGGAGGAAAAGTCTGAATTTCTGGGAAAAAAAGCTGAATTTTGGGGGAAAAAGTAAATTTTGGGAGGAAAAACTGAGTTTTGGGGGAAAAAAGTAGGATTTTGGGGGGAAAAATCGGAATTTTGGGGGAAAAAACTGGAATTTGGGAGGAAAAATTGAATTTTGAGGGAAAAACTCTGATTTTTTGGGAGGAGAATTTGAATTTTGGGAGAAAAAATTGGAATTTGGGTGAGAAATCTGAATTTTGAGGTGATAAATCGGAATTTTGGGAGGAAAAATCTGAATTTTGGGGTGAAAAATTGGAATTTTGGGGTGAAAAATCAGAATTTTGGGGTGAAAAATCGGAATTTTGGGAGGAAAAATTGAATTTTGGGGGGAAAAATCTGAATTTTGGGGGTGAAAAATCGGAATTTTGGGGTGAAAAATCTGAATTTTGAGGGAAAAAATCTGAATTTTGGGGTGAAAAATCGGAATTTTGGGGTGAAAAATCTGAATTTTGAGGGAAAAAATCTGAATTTTGGGGGTGAAAAATCGGAATTTTGGGGTGAAAAATCTGAATTTTGGGGGTGAAAAATCTGAATTTTGGGGTGAAACCCCCGGGTTTCAGGGCTGGGATTTTTTGTGGTTCCTTTTCCCCTCCCCCCACTCCGGGTGGGCGTGGCCAGAGCGGCCCCGCCCACCCCCGGCCCCGCCCCCCAGGAGCAGGAATGTTTCCAGGAGGAGCTGAGGAGGGCCCAGCGCAAACTCCTCAAGGTCTCCAGGGACAAAAGGTACCGGAAATCCCCGGATTTCTCCCCAAAAATTCCCTTTTTTTGGTGCCGTTCCCCTCAGAATTCCCGGAATTCCATAAAAAAAAAACCGCCCCGGAATTCCCGGGGTTTTTCCTGCCTCAGTTTCCTCCTGGACCGGCTGCTGCAGTACGAGAACGTCGACGATGAATCCTCAGGTACCGCCCCCAGGGGGGCGGGGTCAGGGCTCAAACCCCTCCCTGACCCCTCCCCCGCCCCCCTGACCCCTCCCCCACCCCCCTGACCCCTCCCCCACCCCCCTGACCCATCCCCCTCCCCCCAGACTCGGAGGCGACGGCGTCGTCCGACAACAGCGACGCGGACACGCCCAAGGGGGCGGAGCCTCCGCCCGCCAAGAGGTCAGGAAGGGGTTAACGGGGGCCAAGATGGCGGGCGGGGGTGGGCGGGGCTTCAAAATGGCCGCCAGAGGGGGCGGGGCTTCAAAATGGCCGACAAAGGTGGGCGGGGCTTAAAAATGGCCGCTGGAGGGGGCGGGGCTTCAAAATGGCCGCCAAAGAGGGGGTGGGGCTTCAAAATGGCCGCCAGAGGGGGCGGGGATTCAAAATGGCCGCCAGGGGTGGGCGGGGCTTCAAAATGGCTGCCAGAGGGGGGAGGGCTTCAAAATGGCCACCAAAAGGGGGCGGGGATTCAAAATGGCTGCCAAAGGGGGGTGGGGCTTCAAAATGGCCACCGAAGGGGGGTGGGGCTTCAAAATGGCCGCCAGAGGTGGGCGGAGCTTCAAAATGGCTGCCGGGGGTGGGCGGGGCTTCAAAATGGCTGCTGAATGGGCGGGGATTCAAAATGGCCGCCAAAGGGGGGCGTGGCTCCCGAGTGGGCGGAGCTTTTGCGCAGGGGAGGATCCAAGATGGCCGCCCCAGGAATGGGCGTGGCCGACGCTCTCCCCTCCCCCCCCCCGCAGGCGCCGCTCGCCCTCCCCTCCCCCCCCGGCCTTCGCCCCCTCCCCCTACGTGGTGAGTGCCCCTCCCCCACCCCCTCTTTAAGCCCCGCCCCTTTTCTCATTTCGAGGGGCGAGGGGGGCGGGGCTTCCCCTAAACCCCGCCCCTCCCCCCCCTCTAAGATGGCGTCGCCGCCCTTCCCGG
>CM076518.1:383089-430921 GCA_038429875.1 Poecile montanus | reverse complement strand
GGGGGAAATGTGAAATTTGAGGGGAAAAATGTGAATTTTGAGGTAAAAATGTGAATTTTGAGGTAAAAATGTGAATTTTGAGGGGGAAAAATGTGAAATTTGAGGGAAAAATGTAAATTTTGAGGGGAAAAATGTGAAATTTGAGGGGAAAAATGTGAATTTTGAGGGAAAAATGTGAAATTTGAGGGAAAAATGTGAATTTTGAGGGGAAAAAATGTGAAATTTGAGGGAAAAATGTGAATTTTGAGGGGGAAAATGTGAATTTTGAGAGGAAAAATGCAAATCTTGAGGGGGAAAACGTGAATTTTAGGGGAAAAAAAGATGAATTATGGGGGAAAAAGTGAATTTTGTGAGGAAAAACTGAGTTTTGGGGGAAAAAAAGCAGAATTTTGGGTGGAAAAATTGGAATTTTGGGAGGAAAAATTGAATTTTGAGGTGAAAAATTGGAATTTTGGGGGGAAAAAAGCTGAATTTTGGGAGGAGAATTTGAATTTTGGAGAAAAAAATTGGAATTTGGGTGAGAAATCTGAATTTTGAGGTGAAAAATTGGAATTTTGGGGTGAAAAATCGGAATTTTGGGGTGAAAAATCGGAATTTTGGGGTGAAAAATCGGAATTTTGGGGTGAAACCCCCAGATTTCGGGGCTGGGATTTTTTGTGGTTCCTTTTCCCCTCCCCCCAGTCCGGGTGGGCGTGGCCAGAGCGGCCCCGCCCACCCCCCGGCCCCGCCCCCCAGGAGCAGGAATGTTTCCAGGAGGAGCTGAGGAGGGCCCAGCGCAAACTCCTGAAAGTCTCCAGGGACAAAAGGTACCGGAAATCCCCGGAATTCTCCCCAAAAAAAAAAAAAACAAATTCCCTTTTTTTGGTGCCGATCCCCCTCGGAATTCCCGGAATTCCCCTGAAAAAAAACCGCCCCGGAATTCCCGGGATTTTCCCTGCCTCAGTTTCCTCCTGGACCGGCTGCTGCAGTACGAGAACGTCGACGATGATTCCTCAGGTACCGCCCCCAGGGGGGCGGGGTCAGGGCTCAAACCCCTCCCTGACCCCTCCCCCACCCCCCTGACCCCTCCCCCACTCCCCTGACCCCTCCCCCTCCCCCCCTGACCCCTCCCCCTCCCCCCAGACTCGGAGGCGACGGCGTCGTCCGACAACAGCGACGCGGACACGCCCAAGGGGGCGGAGCCTCCGCCCGCCAAGAGGTCAGGAAGGGGTTAACGGGGGCCAAGATGGCGGGCGGGGGTGGGCGGGGCTTCAAAATGGCCGCCAAAGGGGGGTGGGGATTTAAAATGGCTGCCAGGGGTGGGCGGGGCTGCAAAATGGCCGCCAGAGGGGGGAGGGGTTCAAAATGGCTGCTGGAGGGGGCGGGGATTCAAAATGGCCGCCAGAGGGGGCGGGGATTCAAAATGGCCACTGGAATGGGCGGGGCTTAAAAATGGCTGCCAGAGGGGGCGGGGCTTAAAAATGGCTGCCGGGGGTGGGTGGAGCTTCAAAATGGCCGCCAAAGGGGGCGGGGCTTCAAAATGGCCACTGAAGGGGGGCGGGGATTCAAAATGGCCGCCGGAGGGGGTGGGGCTTCAAAATGGCTGCTGAATGGGCGGGGATTCAAAATGGCCGCTGGAATGGGCGGAGCTTCAAAATGGCTGCTGAATGGGCGGGGATTCAAAATGGCCGCCAAAGGGGGGCGTGGCTCCCGAGTGGGCGGAGCTTTGGCGCAGGGGAGGATCCAAGATGGCCGCCCCAGGAGTGGGCGTGGCCGACGCTCTCCCCTCCCCCCCCCGCAGGCGCCGCTCGCCCTCCCCTCCCCCCCCCGGCCTTCGCCCCCTCCCCCTACGTGGTGAGTGCCCCTCCCCCACCCCCTCTTTAAGCCCCGCCCCCTTTTCTCATTTCGAGGGGCGAGGGGGGGGGCGGGGCTTCCCCTGACCCCGCCCCTCCCCCCTCCCCCCCATCCAAGATGGCGTCGCCGCCCTTCCCGGCGCCCTTCCCGCCCCTCCCCCCGCAGGGGCGGGGCCCGGCCGCGCCCCTCCCCCGCCCGGCGCAGCAAAGGAACGCGGAGGGGACAGGTAAGGGGTGGGGGAGGGGCGGGGGGGAGGGGGAGGGGCCGGGGGTGGGGGAGGGGCCGGGGTGGGGGAGGGGCCGGGGTGGGGGAGGGGCGGGGGGGTGGGGGAGGGGCGGGGGGTGGGGGGAGGGGCCGGGGGTGGGGGAGGGGCGGGGGGGTGGGGGAGGGGCGGGGGGGTGGGGGGAGGGGAGGGGAGGGGGAGGGGAGGGGTCACTCGGGGTCACTCCTCGCTGACCCCTCGCCCCTCCCCCCACCCAGGCCCCGCCCGCCGCCCCCCCGCTGCCCTTCGGAGGGGGCGGGGGAGGGGCGGGGCTGGCGGGGGGGGCGGGGGCCCGGGCTCGCCCCTCCCCCCGCCGGCGCTGGCCCCGCCCCCCGCCCCTCCCCCCGTGCCCCCCACCCTCCCCCGGCGGCTCCTGAGCGACCCCGGGGAGGGGGAGGGGGAGGGGAGCGACGACCCCTGGACGGAGACGACGAGCTGGTCATCGACCTGCCCGAGTGACCACTGAGTGACCAGGAGTGACCAGGAGTGACCACCAGTGACCATCGAGTGACCAGAGTGACCACTGAGTGACCGGAGTGACCCTGAGTGACCACTGAGTGACCGGAGTGACCAGTGACCACTGAGTGACCCTGAGTGACCACTGAGTGACCCTGAGTGACCACTGAGTGAGCACTGAGTGACCACTGAGTGACCACTGAGTGACCACCAGTGACCAGGAGTGACCACTGAGTGACCACTGAGTGACCGGAGTGACCACCAGTGACCACGAGTGACCACTGAGTGACCCCTGAGTGACCAGAGTGACCACTGACCACTGAGTGACCAGTGACCACCAGTGACCACTGACCCGAGTGACCACTGAGTGACCACCAGTAACCACCAGTGACCACCAGTGACCACGAGTGACCACTGACCACTGAGTGACCACTGAGTGACCACAGAGTGACCACTGAGTGACCAGTGAGTGACCACTGAGTGACCATCGAGTGACCACTGAGTGACCACTGACCACTGAGTGACCACTGAGTGACCACTGAGTGACCCCTGAGTGACCACTGAGTGACCAGGAGTGACCTCTGAGTGACCACTGAGTGACCACCGAGTGACCACTGAGTGACCACCAGTGACCCCTGACCACTGAGTGACCATCGAGTGACCAGGAGTGACCCCTGAGTGACCACTGAGTGACCACCAGTGACCACTGAGTGACCACTGACCACTGAGTGACCCTGAGTGACCAGGAGTGACCACCAGTGACCACTGAGTGACCCCAATGACCCCTGAGTGACCCTGAGTGACCCCTGAGTGACCCCAATGACCCCTGAGTGACCCCTGAGTGACCCCTGAGTGACCCCTGAGTGACCCCTGAGTGACCCTGAGTGACCCCTTTGTGACCCCAATGACCCCTGAGTGACCCCAGGGCAGATTTTGGGGTGAAAATCGGGAATTTTGGGTGGGATAAAAAAGCGGGAATTTGGTCAAAATCCGATTTTTTTGCAGATTTAAACCAAAAGAGATTTGGGGAGGAAAAATCGGATTTTGGGAAAAAAAAAAAACGGAAAATTTTGGGCGGGAAATAAAAAGATTTTGGGGGAAAGTTCCGGAATTTGATGGAAAACGTGGAGTTTTAAGGAATAAAAGCGAATTTTAATTTAAAAAAAAAAACCCAATTTCGGGGAGGTTTCGTCAATTTTGGGCCAAAAACGCCGAAATTTGGGGGTGAAAAAAAAAAACCTTAAATTTGTGTTTGAGGAAACGAATTTGGGGTGAAAAACGCGGAATTTCGGCTGCGGGAGTTTCAAAAATTGGAATTTTGGACCAAAACGCCCCAAATCGGCCCCGGAATCGTCCCCGTGACGTCATCGCCGCCCGGCCCCGCCCCCTCTCCCCTCCCCCCCCCAGCTCCAGAAGGGGGCGGAGCCTTTGTTTTGGCGCCAAATTTTTTATTATTATTGGGTGGCCCCGCCCCTCCCCCCTGCTCGGGTGGGGGCGGGGCAGGGAGGGGGAGGGCGGGGGGAGGGGCTGGGGGGTGGGGGAGGGGCTGGAGAGGCCCCTCCCCCCCCTCACCAGCCCTGGCTGCCCCCGGCGGCCCCGTCCAGGGGGTGGGGGAGGGGCGGGGGCGGGGCTGGGGGTGGGGGCGGGGCAGCCGGAACCTGGAGGGGTGGGGGGAGGGGAAAGAGAAAGAAAATTTAAAAAAAAATTGTGGGGGGAGGGGTCAAAGCGTCGCCCCTCCCCCCACTCTGAGGGGAAAACCCCTCCCCCCACCCGCCACGCCCCCCCCTCAGGCCCCTCCCCCACCCACCACACCCACACAAGCCCCTCCCCCCGCCCCGCCCCTTGCCCCTCCCCCACCTGTGGGTGCCTGCTGGGCGCTGAGGGGGGCGGGGCCGGGCAGGGGGGCGGGGCCTCCCGGGGGGGCGGGGCCTCCCGGGGGGGCGGGGCCTCCCGGGGGGGCGGGGCCGGGCGGTTTCTGCTGGTGCCGGGCCGAGTGAGCTCGGAGCCGCTCCCGAGTGGCGAACGCGGCCTCGCACGCCTGGGGGCAAAGGTCAAAGGTCACACCGGGGGGCAAAGGTCAAAGGTCACACGGGGGGGAAAAGGTCAAAGGTCACACGGGGGGGCAAAGGTCACACGGGGGGTCACACGGGGGTCACACAGGGGTCAAAGGTCACACGGGGGTCACACAGGGGTCACACAGGGGTCAAAGGTCAAACGGGGGTCACACAGGGGTCACACAGGGGTCAAAGGTCAGGGGTCACACAGGGGTCAGGAAAGGTCATGGGGTCATAGGAAGCCAAAGGCGGGGTGGGTGTGGTCAGGGTGGGTGTGGTCAGGGTGGGCGGGGCCGGATGTGGGTGTGGTCAGGGTGGGTGTGGTCAGTGGGTGTGGTCAGGGTGGGTGTGGTTAAGGTGGGTGTGGTCAGGGTGGGTGTGGTCAGGGTGGGTGTGGTTAGGGTGGGTGGGGTCAGTGGGTGTGGTCAGGGTGGGCGTGGTCAGGGTGGGTGTGGTCAGGGTGGGTGTGGTCAGGGTGGGTGGGGTCAGTGGGTGTGGTCAGGGTGGGCGTGGTCAGGGTGGGCGGGGCCGGATGTGGGTGTGGTCAGTGGGTGTGGTCAGGGTGGGTGTGGTCAGGGTGGGCGTGGTCAGGGTGGGCGGGGCCGGATGTTGGGTGTGGTCAGGGTGGGCGTGGCCAGGTGTTGGGTGTGGTCAGGGTGGGCGGGGCCGGATGTTGGGTGTGGTCAGGGTGGGCGTGGTCAGGGTGGGCGTGGTCAGTGGGCGTGGTCAGGGTGGGCGTGGTCAGGGTGGGCATGGTCAGGGTGGGTGTGGTCAGGGTGGGTGTGGTCAGGGTGGGCGTGGTCAGGGTGGGCGTGGCTGGATATGGGCGTCGTCAGGGTGGGCGTGGTCAGGGTGGGCGTGGTCAGGGTGGGCGGGGCCGGATGTGGGCGTGGCCTCACCTGGCACTTGAAGGGCCGCTCGGTGGAGTGAACCTGCCGGACGTGGCTGTTCAGGTGATCCGGCCTGCAGAGTGACCAGTGACCACCGGAGTGACCAGTGAGTGACCGGTGACTGACCAGTGACTGACCAGTGACTGACCAGTGACTGACCAGTGACTGACCAGTGACCAGTGGTCACCAGTGCCTGTGGCAAGTCCCAGCAGACCCAACCATGACCAATGATGACCAATGACCAGCCATGACCAATGACCCAACAATGACCAATGACCAACAATGACCCAACAATGACCAATGACCCAATGACCCAACCACGACCCAACGACGACCCAACAATGACCAATGACCCAACAATGACCAACAATGACCAATGACCCAATGACCAAACAATGACCCAACCATGACCCCAAGCCCCACCATGACCAATGATGACCAGTGGCCCAACCAATGACCCAACCATGACCAATGACCAACAATGACCCAATGACCCAACCAATGACCCAATGACCCAGCGATGACCCCAAGCCCCACCATGACCAATGATGAGGCAAGAATGACCCAACAATGACCCAATGACCCAACCATGACCCAACCATGACCCAACCATGACCCAACCAATGACCAACAATGACCCAGTGATGACCCCAAGCCCCACCATGACCAATGATGACCAATGACCCAATGATGACCAACCACGACCAACCATGACCCAGCGATGACCCAACGATGACCAAAGCATGACCCAACCATGACCCAATGACCTAACCATGACCCAGTGATGACCAATGACCCAACCATGACCCAGCGATGACCCAACCATGACCCAATGACCCAACCAATGACCAACAATGACCCAACCAATGACCCAGCGATGACCCCAATCCCCACCATGACCAACGATGACCAGTGACCCAACCATGACCCAACCAATGACCCAATGACCCAACCATGACCCAATGACCCCACCATGACCCCAAGCCCCACCATGACCAATGATGAGCCAAGAATGACCCAACCATGACCCAACGATGACCCAGCGATGACCAATGACCCAACCAATGACCCAATCATGGCCCAACCAATGACCAACAATGACCAATGACCCAATGACCCAACAATGACCCAACCATGACCCAGTGATGACCAATGACCCAACCATGACCCAACCAATGACCAACAATGACCAATGACCCAACCATGACCCAACCATGACCCAACCATGACCAATGACCCCACCATGACCGAACCGTGGCCCAACCATGACCCAGCGATGACCCAACCATGACCCAACCATGACCCAATGACCCAACCAATGACCAATGACCCAACCAATGACCCAACCAATGACCCAGCGATGACCCCAATCCCCACCATGACTAATGATGAGCAGTGGCCCAACCATGACCCAACCATGACCAACCATGACCCAGCCATGACCCAATGACCCAACAATGACCCAACCATGACCCGGTGATGACCCCAAGCCCCACCATGACCAACAATGACCAATGACCCCACCATGACCCAATGACCCAACCAATGACCCAACCATGACCCAATGACCCAACCATGACCCAGCGATGACCCCAAGCCCCACCATGACCCAATGACCCAATGACCCCACCATGACCCAATGACCCAACCATGACCCAATGACCCAACCGTGACCCAACCATGACCCAATGACCCAACCATGACCCAATGACCCCACCATGACCCAACCATGACCCAATGACCCAACCATGACCCAGCGATGACCCAACAATGACCAACAATGACCCCACCATGACTCAATGACCCAACCATGACCCAACCAATGACCAACAATGACCAATGACCCAACCATGACCCCAAGCCCCACCATGACCCAGTGATGACCAATGACCCAACCATGACCCAATGACCCCACCATGACCCAACCATGACCAACAATGACCAATGACCCAACCATGACCCAATGACCCAACCACGACCCCACGCCCCCCCCCCCCGCCCCTCCCCCACCTGGAGAAGCTCTTCCCGCAGTGGCCGCAGGCGTAGGGCTTGTGCACGTGGCCCTGGTGGGAGCGCACGTGCGAGGCCATCCTGTCCTTGCGCTTGAAGCGCTGCTGGCACACGGGGCACTGGAACGGCCGCTCGTCCGTGTGCGACAGCCGGTGCCGCTTCAGGTGGTAAACGTCCCGGAACGCCTTCCCGCACGTCTCGCAGGCGTGGCTCTTCCTCCCCGCCCCCCGCCGCCCGCTTCTCCCCCTCCCCCTCCCCCCCCCTCCCCCCCATCCCCCAGCAGGTGGGGGAGGGGCAGCAGGGTGGGGGAGGGGCGGGCGGGGCGCTTGGGGGCGGAGCCGTGCGTGGCCTGGTGGCGCCGCAGGTTGTAGCCGTTCTTGAACTCCTTGGCGCAGAGGCCGCACACGTAGGGGGCGCCCTTGGGCTTGCGCGGGTGACGTCATCGGCGACGTCAGCGGTGACGTCATCGGTGACGTCATCGGTGATGTCATCGGCGCGGGCGGGGCGGCGGCTTGGGGTTCCGGCGGTGACGTCGCGGAGGGAGGGGCTTTGAGGGGGGAGGGGTCGATGGTGGGGAGGGGGAGGGGGGAGGGGGAGGGGGGAGGCTCGGGGGTGGGAGGGGGAGGGGGGAGGGGGAGGAGCTCCACGGGGAGGGGGGGGAGGGGGAGGGGGGGAGGGGGAGGGGCGGCGGCGGCCTGGGGGAGGGGGAGGGGAGAGAGAGGGGGCTGGGGTTGTGTGGACCGGTCACGGACCAGTAAGGACCAGTTTGGACCAGTTCAGACCGGTCACAGACCAGTAACAACCAGTTTAAACCAGTGAGGACCAGTTTAAACCAGTGAGGACCAGTTTAAACCAGTGAGGACCAGTTTTAAACCAGTAACAACCAGTTTAAACCAGTGAGGACCAGTTACTCCAGTAACAGCTCCCAGTGCCACCAGTCTGAGGACACTGGTGACACCAGTATGAGCGTCACTCTCCTCCCAGTGCTCCCAGTAACAGCTCCCAGTGCTCCCAGTAAGAACTCCTGGTGCTCCCAGTGCTCCCAGTGCCCCCAGTGCTCCCAGTGCTCCCAGTGCTCCCAGTAACAGCTCCCAGTGCTCCCAGTGCTCCCAGTGCCCCCAGTGAGAGCTCCCAGTGCTCCCAGTAAGAGCTCCCAGTGCTCCCAGTGCTCCCAGTAACAGCTCCCAGTGCCACCAGTAACAGCTCCCAGTGCTCCAGTGCTCCCAGTGCCCCCAGTTACAGCTCCCAGTTCCACCAGTAAGAGCTGCCGGTCCTCCCAGTGCTCCCAGTGCTCCCAGTAACAGCTCCCAGTGCTCCCAGTGCTCCCAGTAAGAGCTCCCGGTGCTCCCAGTGCCCCCAGTGCCAGCTCCCAGTGCTCCCAGTATCCCCAGTAACAGCTCCCAGTGCTCCCAGTGCTCCCAGTAACAGCTCCCAGTGCTCCCAGTGCTCCCAGTAACAGCTCCCAGTGCTCCCCAGTGTCCCCAGTAAGAGCTCCCAGTGCTCCCAGTGCTCCCAGTGTCCCCAGTAACAGCTCCCAGTGCTCCCAGTGCTCCCAGTAACAGCTCCCAGTGCTCCCAGTGCTCCCAGTGCCAGCTCCCAGTGCTCCCAGTGCTCCCAGTGCCAGCTCCCAGTGCTCCCAGTGCTCCCAGTTACAGCTCCCAGTGCCCCCAGTTACAGCTCCCAGTGCTCCCAGTGCTCCCAGTGCCAGCTCCCAGTGCTCCCAGTGCCCCCAGTTACAGCTCCCAGTTCCACCAGTAAGAGCTGCCGGTCCTCCCAGTGCTCCCAGTGCTCCCAGTAACAGCTCCCAGTGCTCCCAGTGCTCCCAGTAAGAGCTCCCGGTGCTCCCAGTGCTCCCAGTGCTCCCAGTGCCAGCTCCCAGTGCTCCCAGTGTCCCCAGTAACAGCTCCCAGTGCTCCCAGTGCCAGCTCCCAGTGCTCCCAGTATCCCCAGTAAGAGCTCCCAGCACTCCCAGTGCTCCCAGTAAGAGCTCCCAGTGCTCCCAGTGCCCCCAGTGCCAGCTCCCAGTGCTCCCAGTGCTCCCAGTAACAGCTCCCAGTGCTCCCAGTGCTCCCAGTGCCCCCAGTAAGAGCTCCCAGTGTCCCCAGTGCCAGCTCCCAGTGCTCCCAGTGTTCCCAGTAACAGCTCCCAGTGCTCCCAGTGTCCCCAGTAACAGCTCCCAGTGCTCCCAGTGCTCCCAGTAACAGCTCCCAGTGCTCCCAGTATCCCCAGTAACAGCTCCCAGTGCTCCCAGTGCTCCCAGTGCTCCCAGTAACAGCTCCCAGTGTCCCCAGTAAGAGCTCCCAGTGCTCCCAGTGTTCCCAGTACAGCCCCTCACCGCCGTCCCCATCACCCCAGCCCCACCCCCACCCCTCCCAGTCCCTCCCAGTTCCCTCCCAGTTCCCCCCAGTCCGAGCCTCCCTCCCCCCATCCCCCCCCCCCAGCAGCCCCACCCCCCTCCCCCCTCCCCCTCGCGCGCTCCCAGCCCGATCCCCCACCCCTCCCCCACCCCTCCCCCACCCCCGGCAGCGCCGCCCCTCCCCCCACCTGGAAGATGAAGCTGCTCCAGTTCGCGGGGTCCATCTCGCGACAGTCGCGACCGAATCGCGACCGAATCGCGGCCGAGGAGGAGGAGGAGGAGGAGGGGGAGGGGTGGGGGGATGGGTGGGGGGAGAGGGTGGGGGAGGGGCGGGGGTCTCTGGTGGGGGGGGGAGGGGAAGCGGCGTGAGGGGAGAGGTGGGCGGGGCTTCGCCGGGAGGGGGCGTGGCCGCCAGCCAGGCGCTGATTGGACGCGGCCGGCCCGCGGCGGGCGCTGATTGGGCGGGGCGAACTCGGCCGGACAGGCCACGCCCACCGCGCTTTTCCCGCCCTCCCGCCGCTCCCGCGCGCCACAAAATGGAGGTGGCCACGCCCCCTCCTCGGAAAAAACCGCTCTGATTGGTCGAGCCACGCCCACGAGGGCGGGAGGAACCAATCGGGAGCGAGCGGGGCGGCGGCGCCATGTTGGGAGAGCGTCGTCATGGCAACCGCGGGGGGCGAGCGATGATTGGGCAGCTGCAAAGAGGCCACGCCCCCTCATCAGCGCAGCCACGCCCCGTTTATTAATTGATTATTAATGAACTAATGGCGCCACGCCCCCTCGGTGCCACGCCCCTCCGCGGCCCCGCCCCTCCCGGCGTTTTCCCGCCTTTTTTCCCTCCCCTCAGGAGCCGCCGCCATTTTGAGCGGCCCCGGGCCCCCCCAACCGGCGCCAAAATCGCTCCAAATTCCCCCAAAAATCCCCTCAAATCCCACCCGGGATTCCCAAAAATCCTCACCGGGATCCCCCAGAAAGGATTTTGCTCCCAAAAATTCCCCCTTTGTCCCCAAAACGCCGCCAGAAAAAGCCTTTGTGAGCCAAAAATCGGCTTTTCCCCCCCAAAATCCGCGTTTTCTGCCCCAAAATCCGCATTTTCCGCCTCAAAATCCGCATTTTCTGCCCCAAAATCCGCATTTTCTCCCCCAAAATCCGCATTTTCCGCCTCAAAATCCGCATTTTCCACCCCAAAATCCGCGTTTTCTGCCCCAAAATCCGCATTTTCCACCCCAAAATCCGCATTTTCCACCTCAAAATCCGCATTTTCTGCCCCAAAATCCGCATTTTCTGCCTCAAAATCCGCATTTTCTGCCTCAAAATCCACATTTTCCCCAAAAAATCCACATTTTCCCAACCAAATCTGTTTTCCTCCCCTCAAATCTTTATTTTTCCCTCCCAAATTCGCATTTTGTCCCCCAAAATTCCCCTTTTCCCGCCCGAATTTGGGGTTTTCTTCCCCAAAATCCCAACTTTCCCCCCCAAATTCACCCTGCGTTTGCCAAATTCCCCTTTCTCCCCCAAAAAATCCACCTAAAAAAAAAAGAAATCCACATTTTTCCCCAAAATTCCATCTTTTTAACACCAATTTTCCCCTTTTTCCCCCCAAAATCCCAACTTTCCCCTCAGAATCAGCAGCAGGGACGCGCTGGGGGGGAGGGGGGGATTTATTGCTGGAATTTGGGGAATTTTCAGGAATTTTGGGCACTTTCAGGTCCCTGTCCCAATTTCGGGAGTTTTAGGGGGCTTCTATTGGGACTTTTTTTGTATTTTTAATGGAAATTTCGGGATTTTAGGGGGAATTTCAATAATTTTGGGGGATTTTGGTAATTTGGGGGAATTTGGATAATTTGGGGGAATTTCGAGGAAATTTTTGAGGAATTTTTGGGGAAATTTTGAGGAATTTCTGGGGAATATTTGGAGAATTTTTGAGGAATTTTTGGAGACATTTTGGGGGATTTTTGGGGAATTTTGGGGGGATTTTTTGGGAATTTTTGAGGAATTTTTAGGATTTTTTTGGGAATTTTGGGGGAACTTTTGGGGAAATTTTGGGGAATTTTGGGGGAATTTTTGGGGAAATTTTTAGGAATTTTTTGGGAATATTTGGAGAATTTTTGAGGAATTTTTGGAGACATTTTGGGGGAATTATGGGGGAATTTTTGGGGAAATTTTGGGGAATTTTTGGGGAATTTTGGGGGGGATTTTGGGGGAATTTTGGGGGAATTTTTTGGGAATTTTTTAGGAATTTTGGAGGAATTTTTTTGAATTTTTGGGAATTTTTTGGAGAAATTTTGTGGGAAATTTGAGGAATTTTTGGGGAACTTTGGGGGGATTTTGAGGAATTTTGGGGGGATTTTTTTGTGGAATTTTTGAGGAATTTTGGGGAATTTTTTTGAGAAATTTCGGGGGAATTTTGAGGAATTTTTGGGATGATTTTTTGGGAATTTTGGGAGAATTTTTGCGGAATTTTTGTGGAATTTTTTCTGGAATTTTGGGAATCCCGGTCACGCCCAGGGGCGGAGCCTCCACCTAAGCCCCGCCCAGAGGGATTTTTGTCTCAATTTCCGGTGGAATTTCGGGATTTTTGGGTACAAACCTGGGGATTTTGGGGGATTTTGGGGGATTTTGGGGAAATTTTGGGGAATTTTTGGGGAATTTTGGGGGGATTTTGGGGGAATTTTGGGGGGATTTTTGGGGAATTTTTTAGGAATTTTGGAGGAATTTTTGGGGAATTTTTGAGGAATTTTTTTTTGAATTTTTGGGAATTTTTTTGAGAAATTTTGGGGGAATTTTGAGGAATTTTTGGGGAGTTTTGGGGGGATTTTTTTTGGAATATTTTTGGGGTTTTTTTGGGAATTTTTGGGGAACTTTGGGGGGATTTTTGGGGAATTTTGGGAGGATTTTTTTGTGGAATTTTTGTGGAATTTTTTCCGGAATTTTTGTGGAATTTTTTCCGGAATTTTGGGAATCCCGGTCACGCCCAGGGGCGGAGCCTCCACCTAAGCCCCGCCCAGAGGGATTTTTGTCTCAGTTTCCGGTGGAATTTTGGGATTTTTGGGTACAAACCTGGGGGTTTTGGGGGATTTTGGGGGAAATTTTGGGGAATTTTTGGGGGATTTTGGGGGGATTTTTTGGGAATTTTTTGGGAATTTTTGAGGAATTTTTGAGGAATTTTTTTTGAATTTTTGGGGAATTTTTTAGGAATTTTTTGGAAATTTTGGGAATTTTTTGGAGAAATTTTGGGGGAATTTTGAGGAACTTTTGGGGAACTTTGGGGGGATTTCTTTTGGAATTTTTTGGGGTTTTTTGGGGAATTTTTGGGGAACTTTGGGGGATTTTGAGGAATTTTTGGGGGATTTTTTCCGGAATTTTTGTGGAATTTTTGTGGAATTTTTGAGGAATTTTGGGGAATTTTTTGGAGAAATTTCGGGGGAATTTTGAGGAATTTTGGGGGGATTTTTTTGTGGAATTTTTCCGGAATTTTTGTGGAATTTTTTCCGGAATTTTGGGAATCCCGGTCACGCCCAGGGGCGGAGCCTCCACCTAAGCCCCGCCCAGAGGGATTTTTGTCTCAATTTCCGGTGGAATTTCGGGATTTTGGGGGATTTTGGGGGATTTTGGGGGATTTGGGGGATTTTGGGGGTCCCGGTCACGCCCAGGGGCGGAGCCTGCGCCGAAGCTCCGCCCACAGCAGCTGTCGCTCCCGCCGGGCCCCGCCCAGCGCGCCGCGGTTCTCGGCCGCTCGCCGCGCCAGGTACGGCACCGTCACCTCCGCCGGACCCAGCGGCACCGACTTGTACACCGGGAACCCGCCGGAACCTTCCGGAAACCGCCGCCGTCACTCGGGGGGGGCACGCGGGGGGCACGCGGGGGGCAGTCAGGGGTCAGGGGTCAGTCAGGGGTCAGTCAGGGTCAGTCAGGGTCACTCAGGGGTCACTCAGGGACACTGGGGGGCACTCAGGGGTCACTCAGGGGTCACTCAGTGGTCACTCAGGGTCAGTCAGGGGTCACTCAGTGGTCACTCGGGGGCACTCAGGGGTCACTGAGGGGTCAGTCAGGGTCACTCAGGGGTCACTCAGGGGTCAGTGGTCACTCAGTGGTCAATGGTCACTCAGTGGTCACTCAGTGGTCACTCACCCAAGGCCAGGCTCAGGTTCTCGCCCATCCCGAGCAGCTGCGCGAAGCAAACGGCGCCACCAGGGGGCGCCCTCGGGAGCCTGGGGGGCCAAAATCACCCAAAATTACCCCAAAATCACCTGAATTCACCCCAAAATCACCCAAAATCACCTGAATTCACCCCAAAATCACCCAAAATCACCCAAAATTACCCAAAATCACCCCAAAATCACCCAAAATCACCCAAAATTACCCCAAAATCACCCAAAATCACCCAAAATCACCCAAAATCACCCGAATTCACCCCAAAATCACCCAAAATCACCCAAAATCACCCCAAAATCACCCAAAATCACCCAAAATCACCCGAATTCACCCCAAAATCACCCAAAATCACCCAAAATCCCCCAAAATCACCCAAAATCACCCAAAATTACCCCAAAATCACCCAAAATCACCCGAATTCACCCCAAAATTGACTCAAATTGCCGCCAAATTAACCCAAATTTAACCAAAAATCGAAAATAATTCCTCAAAAAATCACCAAAAAAATCCCCCCCAAAAACCCCAAAAATCACCAAAAAAAAAAAAAAAAATTACCAAAAATGTGAAAAAAAAATTATCCAAAAATTCCAAAAATTTAAAATAAAAAATCCTCCCCAAATCACCAAAAATATAAAAAAAAAAATCACAAAAAAATAATTAAAAAAATCATAAAAGAATCATTAAAAAATCACCAAAAAATCACAAAAAAATCATTAAAAAAATCATATAAGAATCATTAAAAAAACACCAAAAAATCACAAAAAACCACAAAAAAATTACAAAAAAATCACAAAAAAAATCACAAGAAAATCATTTAAAAGAAATCACAAAAAAACACCAAAAAATCACAAAAAAAATTATTTAAAAAATCACAAAAAAGTCACAAAAAACCCATAAAAAACCACAAAAAAATCACAAAAAAAATCACCAAAAATCATTAAAAAATCACCAAAAAATAATTTAAAAATCACTAAAAAGTCACTAAAAAAGTCACAAAAAATCACAAAAAAATCACAAAAAAATCACAAAAAAAATCACAAGAAAATCATTTAAAAAATCACCAAAAAATCACAAAAAAATCTTTAAAAAACCACCAAAAAAAATCACAAAAAAATCCCAAAAAACCACCAAAAAATCCCAAAAAAATAATTTAAAAAATCACAAAAGTCACAAAAAAACCATAAAAAAGAAATCACAAAAAAACACCAGAAAATCACAAAAAAAAAATTTAAAAAATCACAAAAAAGTCACAAAAAAATCATAAAAAAATCACCAAAAAATCACAAAAAAATCATTAAAAAACCACCAAAAAATAATTAAAAAATCACTAAAAAGTCACTCAAAAAGTCACCAAAAATCACAAAAAAAATCACAAAAATATCACAAAAAACCACAAAAAAATCATTAAAAAATCACAAAAAAACATTAAACAGTCACCAAAAAAATAACCAAAAAATCACCAAAAAATCACCAAAATATCACAAAAAAGTCACCAAAAATCACAAAAAAATCACAAAAATATCACAAAAAACCACAAAAACATCACCAAAAATCAGCAAAAAATCACCAAAAAAATAATTAAAAAATCACTAAAAAGTCACTAAAAAAGTCACAATAAATCACCAAAAAAATCACAAAAATATCACAAAAAACTCACCCAAAAAATCATTTAAAAAATCACAAAAAAACATTAAAAAGTCACCAAAAAATCACCAAAAAATCACCAAAAAATCACCAAAATATCACAAAAAAAAAATCACAAAAATATCACAAAAAAACCACAAAAAAACTCACCCAAAAATCAGCAAAAAATCACCAAAAAATAATTTAAAAAATCACTAAAAAGTCACTTTAAAAAGTCACCAAAAAATCACTAAAAAATCACAAAAAAAATCGTTAAAAAATCACAAAAAAACATTAAAAAGTCACCAAAAAATAACCAAAAAATCACGAAAAAATCACAAAAATATCACAAAAAAACCACAAAAAAACTCACCCAAAAATCAGCAAAAAATCACCACAAAAATAATTAAAAAATCACTAAAAAGTCACTAAAAAAGTCACCAAAAATCACAAAAAAATCACAAAAAAATCACAAAAAAAATCACTAAAAAATCACAAAAAAATCATTTAAAAAATCACAAAAAAGTCACAAAAATATCAACAAAAAAATCACAAAAAAATCATTAAAAAAATCACAAAAAAGTCACCAAAAAACCACAAAAAAATCACAAAAATATCACAAAAAAACTCACCCAAAAATCAGCAAAAAATCACCAAAAAAATCATTAAAAAAATCATTAAAAAAATCCCCCAAAAAATCATTAAAATCCCCCCAAAATCCCCAAAGGTTCCCCGGTGTCACCTGTCCAGCACGGCCAGGACCGAGGCCTCGTTGTGCGTGGCCACCATCAGCGAGAGGCGCGAGCCCGGCTGGGCCAGCGTGGCCAGGAGCAGCTGCAGGCAGCGCCCGTAGCTGGGGAGCGAAATCAGCCCCAAAATCAGCAAAAATCACCCCAAAATCAGCAAAAACCGCCCCAAAATCAGCACAAACCGCCCCAAAATCAGCACAAACCGCCCCA
Organism: Poecile montanus; assembly: GCA_038429875.1. Lineage (NCBI taxonomy): Eukaryota > Metazoa > Chordata > Aves > Passeriformes > Paridae > Poecile > Poecile montanus. The sequence continues at coordinate 414,323 of CM076518.1, read as the reverse complement.
AAATCAGCAAAAATCACCCCAAAATCAGCCAAAATCACCCCAAAATCAGCCAAAACCGCCCCAAAATCAGCCAAAACCGCCCCAAAATCAGCCAAAACCGCCCCAAAATCAGCCAAAAATGTCCCAAAATCAGCCAAAACCACCCCAAAATCAGCAAAAACAGCCCCAAAATCAGCCAAAACGACCCCAAAATCAGCAAAAACCGCCCCAAAATCAGCAAAAATCACCCCAAAATCAGCCAAAACCACCCCAAAATCCCCAAAATCACCCCAAAATCAGCCAAAACCACCCCAAAATCAGCCAAAACCGCCCCAAAATCAGCAAAAACCACCCCAAAATCAGCCAAAACCGCCCCAAAATCAGCAAAAATCGCCCCAAATTCAGCCAAAACTGCCCCAAAATCAGCCAAAACCGCCCCAAAATCAGCCAAAACAGCCCCAAAATCAGCAAAAATCACCCCAAAATCAGCCAAAACCGCCCCAAAATGAGTCAAAACCGCCCCAAAATCAGCAAAAACCACCCCAAAATCAGCACAGCCCCAAAATCAGCAAAAATCACCCCAAAATCAGCCAAAACCGCCCCAAAATCAGCCAAAACCGCCCCAAAATCAGCCAAAACAGCCCCAAAATCAGCAAAAACCGCCCCAAAATCAGCCAAAACCGCCCCAAAATCAGCCAAAACAGCCCCAAAATCAGCAAAAACCGCCCCAAAATCAGCCAAAACCGCCCCAAAATCAGCCAAAACAGCCCCAAAATCAGCCAAAACCGCCCCAAAATCAGCCAAAACCACCCCAAAATCAGCACAGCCCCAAAATCAGCCAAAACCGCCCCAAAATCAGCAAAAACCACCCCAAAATCAGCACAAACAGCCCCAAAATCAGCCAAAACCGCCCCAAAATCAGCAAAAATCACCCCAAAATCAGCCAAAACAGCCCCAAAATCAGCAAAAACCGCCCCAAAATCAGCCAAAACCACCCCAAAATCAGCAAAAATCACCCCAAAATCAGCCAAAACCGCCCCAAAATCAGCACAAACCGCCCCAAAATCAGCCAAAACAGCCCAAAATCAGCCAAAACCGCCCCAAAATCAGCCAAAACCGCCCCAAAATCAGCCAAAATCACCCCAAAATCAGCAAAAATCACCCCAAAATCAGCCAAAACCGCCCCAAAATCAGCCAAAACCACCCCAAAATCAGCAAAAACCACCCCAAAATCAGCCAAAACAGCCCCAAAATCAGCCAAAACAGCCCCAAAATCAGCCAAAATCACCCCAAAATCAGCAAAAATCGCCCCAAAATCAGCACAAACCGCCCCAAAATCAGCCAAAACCGCCCCAAAATCAGCCAAAATCACCCCAAAATCAGCCAAAACCGCCCCAAAATCAGCCAAAACCGCCCCAAAATCAGCCAAAATCACCCCAAAATCAGCAAAAATCGCCCCAAAATCAGCAAAAACTGCCCCAAAATCAGCCAAAACCGCCCCAAAATCAGCCAAAACCGCCCCAAAATCAGCCAAAATCACCCCAAAATCAGCCAAAATCACCCCAAAATCAGCACAAACAGCCCCAAAATCAGCCAAAACCGCCCCAAAATCACCTGAAATTCACCCAAAATGCACCCGAAATTCTCCTCAAAACACACAAAAATTCCTCCCCAAACAGCCCCAAAACGACCCCAAATCACCCCAAAATCACCCTGAATTAACCCAATTTACCCAAATTCACCCCAAAATGACCCAAAATTACCACAAATCACCCCAAAATTGGCCCAAATGACCCCAAGTTTACCCTAAATGACCCAAAATTACTCAAAATGACCCCAAATTACCCAAATTAACCCAAATTGACCCCAAAATGACCTAAATACACCCCAAAATGACCCCAAATGACCCCAAAATGACCCAAAATGACCCAAATTCACCCCAAAATGTCCCAAAATGTCCCAAAATTACCCCCAAATGTCCCAAATTTACCCAAAATGACCCTAAAATGTCCCAAAAGGTCCCAAAATGTCCCAAATTTCCCAAAATGACCCAAAATTACCCCAAATTTGCCCAAAATGTCCCAAAATGACCCAAAATTACCCCAAATTTACCCAAAATGTCCCAAATTTACTCCAAAATGACCCAAAATGACCCAAAATGACCCAAAATGACCCCAAAATGACCCAAAATGACCCAAAATGACCCCAAAATGACCCAAGATGTCCCCGAATTACCCCAATTCACCCCAAAATGTCCCAAATTTACCCCAAAATGACCCAAATTTACCCAAAATTACCCAAAATTACCCCAAATTTGCCCAAAATGTCCCAAAAAGACCCAAATTCACCCCAAAATGGCCCCAAAATCAGCCAAAATGACCCAAATTCACCCCAAAATGTCCCAAAATGACCCCAAATGTCCCAAAATGTCCCCAAAATGTCCCAAAATGACCCAAAATGACCCAAAATGACCCAAAATGACCCAAGATGTCCCCAAAATTACCCCAATTCACCCCAAAATGACCCAAATTTACCCCAAAATGACCCAAAATGTCCCAAATTCCCCCCAAAATGACCCAAATTTACCCAAAATGACCCAAAATTACCCCAAATTTGCCCAAAATGTCCCAAAAAGACCCAAATTCACCCCAAATGTCCCAAAATGTCCCCAAAATGTCCCAAAATGACCCAAAATGACCCAAAATTTCCCCAAAATGTCCCAAATTTACCCAAAATGACCCAAAATGCCCCAAAATGCCCCAAATTCACCCCAAATTTCCCCAAAATGTCCCAAACTTACCCAAAATGACCCCAAATGACCCAAAATGTCCCAAAATTACCCCAATTCACCCCAAAATGACCCAAAATTACCCCAAAATGACCCAAAATGTCCCAAATGACCCCAAGAGGTCCCAAATTTACCCAAATGTCCCAAAATGTCCCAAAATGTCCCCAAAATGTCCCAAATTTACCCCAAATGACCCCAAATGTCCCAAAATGTCCCAAATTCCCCCCCAAATGTCCCAAATTTTCCCAAATTTTCCCCAAATGTCCCAAATCCCCCCCAAAACGCCCCCGAGCTCCCCCCGCCCCTCCCCCACCTGCGCGAGGTCTCCTCAGGTGTGTCCCAGGTGGGGGAGGGGCAGCCCCGGGCCCGGGCCCGCCCCTGCTCCTGGGCCAGGTAAGCCCCGCGCACCAACTTCACCCCACACCTGAGCCCGGCCACGCCCACCTGAGCCAGGTGAGAGGCCAGGAGAGGCTCGGTGCCCTGGGGGAGGGGACAGAGGGGACAGGTGGGGACAGGTGTGACAGGAACACCCCCAGGTGTGCCCAGGTGTGTCTGAAACACCCCCAGGTGTGCCCAGGTGTGCCCAGGTGTGTGTGAAACACCCCCAGGTGTGTCCACCTGAGCCAGGTGAGCGGCCAGGAGAGCCTCGGTGCCCTGGGGGAGGGGACAGGGGGGACAGGTGAGCCCAGGTGTGCCTGGAACACCCCCAGGTGTGCCCAGGTGTGCCCACCTGAGCCAGGTGAGCGGCCAGGAGAGGCTCGGTGCTCTGGGGGAGGGGACAGAGGGGACAGGTGGGCACAGGTGAGCACAGGTGAGCATGGAACACCCCCAGGTGAGCCTGGAACACCCCCAGGTGTGCCCAGGTGTGTCCACCTGAGCCAGGTGAGCGGCCAGGAGCGCCTCGGTGCCCTGGGGGAGGGGACAGGTGAGCACAGGTGAGCACAGGAACACCCCCAGGTGTCCCCAGGTGTGTTTTGGGTGTCCCCAGGTGTCCCCAGGTGTGTCTCAGGTGTGTCCCAGGTGTCCCCAGGTGTATCTCAGGTGTCCCCAGCTGTCCCCAGGTGTCCCCAGGTGTGTCCAGGTGTCCCCAGGTGTCTCCAGGTGTCTCCAGGTGTGTCCAGGTGTCTCTCAGCTGTCCCCAGGTGTCCCCAGACCCCCCCAGGTGTCCCCAGGTGTCCCCAGGTGTGTTTTGGGTGTCCCCAGGTGTGTCCCCAGGTGTCCCAGCTGTCCCCAGGTGTCCCAGGTGTGCTCACCCTCAGGTAGGCCTGCCAGGTGTTCCACACCCAGGGCCGGGGCCCCGCCCGGTTGTGTCTCCACATCAGCCCCCAGGTGAGGCAGGTGAGGGCGGGGTTCAGGTGCGACATCTCCGCGTCCACCAACACCTGCACGCGCCGGGCCACGGCCACCTGCGGGGAACAGGTGTGATCCAGGTGTGTCCAGGTGTGCCCAGGTGTGTCCAGGTGTGTCCAGGTGTGCCCCAGGTGTGTCCAGGTGAGTCCAGGTGTCCCCAGGTGTCCCCAGGTGTGCCCAGGTGTATCCCAGGTGTCCCCAGGTGTGTCCCAGGTGTGTCCAGGTGTGTCCAGGTGTGTCCAGGTGTGATCCAGGTGTGTCCCAGGTGTGTCCAGGTGTGTCTGGATCAATCCCAGGTGTGTTTTGAGTGCATCCAGGTGTGTCCAGGTGTGTCCTGAGTCTGTCCAGGTGTGCCCAGGTGTGATCCAGGTGTGTTCAGGTGTCCCCAGGTGTGTCCAGGTGTGTCCAGGTGTGATCCAGGTGTGTCCAGGTGTGATCCAGGTGTGTCCAGGTGTGCTCAGGTGTGCCCCAGGTGTGCTCAGGTGTGCCCAGGTGTGATCCAGGTGTGTTCAGGTGTCCCCAGGTGTGTCCAGGTGTGTCCAGGTGTGATCCAGGTGTGATCCAGGTGTGCCCAGGTGTGTCCCAGGTGTGTCCAGGTGTGTCCAGGTGTGCCCAGGTGTGATCCAGGTGTGCCCAGGTGTCCCCAGGTGTCCCCAGGTGTGCCCAGGTGTCCCCAGGTGTGCCCCAGGTGTGCCCAGATGTCCCCAGGTGTCCCCAGGTGTGCCCAGGTGTGATCCAGGTGTCCCCAGGTGTGCCCAGATGTCCCCAGGTGTCCCCAGGTGTCCCCAGGTATATCCAGGTGTGTCCAGGTGTGATCCAGGTGTGTCTCAGGTCCCTCCCCTGCCCCGCCCCCCTCACCTGCGCCACCTCCTCGAGCCTCCTCAGGCCCCGCCCCAGGTGTTGATTCTCGGCTGGGCTGAGCCAGGTGAGCTCCGGCACCTGAGGGGAGGAGGCGTGGCCAGGGAAAGGGGGCGTGGCCAGGTAAAGGGGGCGTGGCCCAGGTAAAGGGGGTGTGGCCAGGTAAAGGGGCGTGGCCCAGGGGAGGGGCGTGGCCAGGTAAAGGGGGTGTGGCCCAGGTAAAAGGGGCGGGGTCAAGGGGGGAGGGTTTACCTGGCCACCCAACATGGCCGCCACCTGTTCTGGGCTCAGCCCCGCCCCTTCCGGCTCAGCCAATCGCAGCGAGATTTTCTCCTGGGGGGGCGTGGCCAGAAAGGGGCTTCACCTGTGGGTTCACCTGACCCACACATCCCGCCCCACAGATCCTGCCCCACAGATCCTTTCCCTGCCCCACATCCCGCCCCACACATCCTGCCCCACACATCCTGCCCCACATATCCTTTACCTGCCCCACATCCCGCCCCATAGATCCTTTCCCTGCCCCACAGATCCTTTCCCTGCCCCACACATCCTGCCCCACACATCCTGCCCCACATCCTGCCCCACACATCCTTTACCTGCCCCATAGATCCTTCACCTGACCCACACATCCTGCCCCACATATCCTTTACCTGCCCCACATATCCTTTACCTGCCCTACATCCCGCCCCACAGATCCTGCCCCACACATCCTTCACCTGACCCACACATCCTGCCCCACATCCTGCCCCACATCCCACCCCACAGACCCTTTCCCTGCCCCACATCCCACCCCACACATCCTTTACCTGCCCCACACATCCTTTCCCTGCCCCACATCCCACCCCATAGATCCTTCACCTGCCCCACACATCCTTTACCTGCCCGACACATCCCACCCCACACATCCCACCCCACAGATCCTTTCCCTGCCCCACACATCCCGCCCCACAGATCCTTTCCCTGCCCCACAGACCCTTTCCCTGCCCCACAGACCCTTTCCCTGCCCCACACATCCCGCCCCACGTCCCTGCCCCACTCACGCAGAGGCTCTGGCTCAGCAGCGCCGTCAGCTTCAGCTGCATCGCGGGTTCGGGGCCCGAGGCGGCCGCCAGCCCCACACATTCCAGGGCTGCCCCAAGGTTCTGCTCAAACCAGGCCTCGCTGCCCCACAGGAGACCCCCAAAACCCCGTAAGTGACCCACAAATGACCCCAAACCCCATAAGCGACGCACAAGTGACCCGTAAGTCAGCCTAACACCCCACAAGTGACACCCGAACCCCACAAGTGACTCATTAGCGACCCATAAATTACCTCCACACCCCATAAACGACCCAAGAACTGCCCCATAAGTGACCCCCACACCCCATAAACGACCCAAGAACTGCCCCATAAGTGACCCCCACACCCCATAAACGACCCAAGAACTGCCCCATAAGTGACCCCACACCCCATAAGTGACCCAAGAACTGCCCCATAAGTGACCCCACACCCCATAAATGACCCCAAAACTGCCCCATAAGTGACCCCACACCCCATAAATGACCCCAAAACTGCCCCATAAGTGACCTCCACTCACCCCTCGCCATCCGGCCCCTCGCCTTCGATGGGCAAGGCCAGCATCGGGCGCAGGCCCCGGGCCCGGAGCCGCTGGGACAGCTCCTGCACGGCCGCCGGGCTCCGGCCGACGGCGAATTGTCCCCACAGGGAGGCGGAGAGAAGCGCCCGCCACAGGCGGGGACCGAGCACCCGCCGGGACGCCCACAGGAACTGCGGGGAATGCGGGAAGATGTGGGGCGGGATGGGGAGAAAATGGCGGCGGAGCGTGAGGGGAGGAAATGGCGGGAAACTGTGAGGGGCTGGGGAAGAAGTGAAGGGACAAAATGGTCTCCGCTCCCTGAGGGAAGGAGGGGAGCCATGAGGGAACAGGAGCAAGGGGGTGCCCCACTTTCCCCCCAAGGAGGGACGAGGGGTGAGTTTGGGGGTCACTTGTAGGGCTGGGAAGGGCTTGGGGGTCATTTGGGGGCCTTTATGGGGCAAGGGGGGAGGTTTGGAGGTCGCTGCTGAGGGCAGGAAATGGCGGCGAGGCCTGAGGGTGCCTCTGTGTGGGGCTGGCCGTGGGTCAGGGGTGCGTGACTGGGGCGGGGGTCCCCGTTTTGGGGAGGGGGTCCCCGTTTTGGGGAGGGGGTCCCCATTTTGGGTCAGGGGTCCGTGACTGGGGCGGGGGTCCCCGTTTTGGGGAGGGGGTCCCCGTTTTGGGGAAGGGTCCCCGTTTTGGGGAGGGGGTCTCCATTTTGGGGAGGGGTCTCACCGCCTCGGGGTCCCGCTGCAGCCAGGGCTGGGAGCAGAGGGCGAACACGAGCAGGGCCCGGAGCAGCTCCCACCCCCCCAGGGCCGCCAGGGCCCGGCCCTCCCTCACCCGCACCTGCAACGGCGACCCCTCCCCAGCGTCCGGCCCTCCCTGCCCCATAGATCCCCCCACAGATCCCTCCTGCCCCACGGATCCCCCCACGGATCCCTCCTGCCCCACGGATCCCCCCACAGATCCCTCCTGCCCCACGGATCCCCCCATAAATCCCCTCTGCCCCACAGATCCCCCCATAAATCCCCTCTGCCCCACAGATCCCCCCATGGATCCCTCCTGCCCCACAGATCCCCCCACAGATCTCCTCTGCCCCATAGATCCCCCCATAAATCCCCTCTGCCCCACAGATCCCCCCAGAGATCTCCTCTGCCCCACAGATCCCCACATAAATCCTCCCTGCCCCACAGACCCCTCCTGCCCCACAGCTTCCCCCTCAGACTTCTCCTGCCCCACAGACCCTGCCTGCCCCACGGATCTCCCCTGCCCCATAGGTCTGCACAAAGACCCCCTCCAACCTTTGTTCCCTCCCTGCCCCATAGATCCCCCCATAGATCCCCCCATAAATCCCCTCTGCCCCACAGATCCCCCCAGAGATCTCCTCTGCCCCATAGATCCCCCCACAGATCTCTGCCCCACAGATCCCCCCACAGATCTCTGCCCCATAGATCTCCTCATAAATCCCCTCTGCCCCACATATCCCCACATAAATCTCTCCAGGGAGCCCCCCTGCCCCATAGATCCCCCCATAAATCCCCTCTGCCCCACAGATCCCCCCACAGATCTCCTCTGCCCCATAGATCCCCCCATAGATCCCCCCATAAGTCCCCTCTGCCCCACAGATCTCTGCCCCACAGATCTCCCCAGGGACCCCCCCTGCCCCATGGCGGCACCAGCAGGACCCTGAGGGAGGTGGGGGAAGGGTGAATTTATCCCCCCCACCCCCCCCCCGGGGTCATTCATTAACGGGGTTAATTAGTGAGGGATTAATGAGGGGCAAAGCCGCCCCTCCCCCGGCCTCGTCACTCATTAACGAGGGGGTTTCTTAATGAGTAATTAATGGCTGAATGATCTCTGGGGCACCGCTATGGGGCAGGGGGCATCTCCTCGTTGCTCATTAACGAGAGTTGGTTAATTAATTAATCATTGAAAGCAATTAATTCATGTTTTTTTAATTAATGTTAATTAATTTGGTCAAAACGGGGAGTTGTGGGGCAGATTGCGGGGCAGGGGGACACACCCTGCAGCTCGTTAATAAATTGCTGTTAATAAATTGTTAATTGTTAAATAATTGCTTAATTAATTAACTGTTTTGTCAATTAATTAATTGTATTAAAAAGGAGAATTTATAGGGTGGAACTTATGGGGAAAGTTACGGGGCCACCCCCCTCCCCTTGTCGCTCGTTAACGAGGGTAATTAACGAGGGTAATTAATTAATTAGAGTTAATTATGGGTTTTAAGTGGTTATTTGGTTAAAACGGGGAATTAATGGGAAGAATCCGGGGCTGACACAGGGGGGGAAAAAGGCGGGAAAAGGTGAGGGGGGAAAAAAGGCGGGAAAAGGTGAGGGGAGAAAAAAGGCGGGAAAAGGTGAGGGGGGAAAAAAGGCGGGAAAAGGTGAGGGGAGGAGAAAAGGCGGGAAAAGGTGAGGGGGGAAAAAGGCGGGAAAAGGTGAGGGGAGGAGAAAAGGCGGGAAAAGGTGAGGGGAGGAGAAAAGGCGGGAAAAGGTGAGGGAGGGGAAAAAGGCGGGAAAAGGTGAGGGGGGAAAAAGGCGGGAAAAGGTGAGGGGAGGGAAAAAGGCGGGAAAAGGTGAGGGGAGAGAAAAGGCGGGAAAAGGTGAGGGAGGGGAAAAAGGCGGGAAAAGGTGAGGGAGGGGAAAAAGGCGGGAAAAGGTGAGGGGAAAAAAGGCGGGAAAAGGTGAGGGGAGGAGCTCTGGGGTCACTTATGGGGCAGGGGGCGGAGCTATGGGGCAGCCCCTGCCCCGCCCTTCGTTAACTCGTCAATTAACGCGTTAATTAACTCCTCATTAATGCGCTCTTTAATAATTCCTTTATTAATTTCCAACAGCGGGACCCCCGATGGATCCATGGGACAGGTGAGGCTCCCTGGGACAGGTGAGGGTCACACCCTGGGACAGGTGAGGGCTCTGTGGGACAGGTGAGGGTCCCTGGCACAGGTGAGGCTCCCTGGCACAGGTGAGGGCTCTGTGGGACAGGTGAGGGCTCTGTGGGACAGGTGAGGGTCCCTGGGACAGGTGAGGGTCACACCCTGGCACAGGTGAGGGCTCTGTGGGACAGGTGAGGGCTCTGTGGGACAGGTGAGGGTCCCTGGGACAGGTGAGGGCTCTGTGGGACAGGTGAGGGTCCTGCCATGGGACAGGTGAGGGCTCCCTGGGACAGGTGAGGGCTCTGTGGGACAGGTGAGGGTCACACCCTGGGACAGGTGAGGGCTCCCTGGGACAGGTGAGGGTCCCTGGCACAGGTGAGGGTCCCTGGGACAGGTGAGGGTCCCTGGCACAGGTGAGGGCTCTGTGGGACAGGTGAGGGCTCCCTGGCACAGGTGAGGGCTCTGTGGGACAGGTGAGGGTCCCTGGCACAGGTGAGGGCTCTGTGGGACAGGTGAGGGCTCTGTGGGACAGGTGAGGGTCACACCCTGGCACAGGTGAGGGTCCCTGGCACAGGTGAGGGTCCCTGGCACAGGTGAGGGCTCTGTGGGGCAGGTGAGGGTCCCTGGCACAGGTGAGGGTCCCTGGCACAGGTGAGGGGTCCCTGGCACAGGTGAGGCTCCCTGGCACAGGTGAGGCTCCCTGGCACAGGTGAGGGTCCCGCCGTGGCGCAGGTGAGGCTCAGTAGTTGCCGCGCTCCTGCCGGAAGCCGCCGCGCCGCAGGTAACCGTCACCTTTGCGGTATCCGCCATCTTTCTGGTCTGCAGGGAGAGACGGCACAGGTGAGGCTGGGGCGGGGCTTGGGTGTGCCCAGGTGTGCCCAGGTGTATCCCAGCTGTCCCCAGGTGTCCCCAGGTGTATCCCAGGTGTGCCCAGGTGTGCCCAGGTGTCCCCAGGTGTGCCCAGGTGTATCCCAGGTGTGTCCAGGTGTATCCAGGTGTACCCCAGGTGTGCCCAGGTATCCCCAGGTGTCCCCAGGTGCCCCCAGGTGTGTTTTGGGTGTCCCCAGGTGTCCCCAGGTGCGCCCAGATGTGCCCAGGTGTGTCCAGGTGTATCCCAGGTGTATCCCCGAGTACCACAGGTGTGCCCAGGTGTGTTTTGGGTGTCCCCAAGTGTCCCCAGGTGTCCTCAGCTGTCCCCAGGTGTATCCAGGTGTCCCCAGGTGTACCCCAGGTGTATCCCTGAGTACCCCAGGTGTGCCCAGCTGTCCCCAGGTGTCCCCAGGTGTGCCCAGGTGTGCCCAGGTGTGTTTTGGGTGTGCCCAGATGTCCCCAGGTGTCCCCAGGTGTACCCCAGCTGTCCCCAGCTGTCCCCAGGTGTGCCCAGGTGTGCCCAGGTGTACCCCAGCTGTCCCCAGGTGCCCCCAGGTGCGCTCACCTCTGAAGTAGCCGCCGTAGGCCCCCTGCCGCTGGTCCAGCACGCGCTCGTTGTTCTCCACCAGGTTGCCCAGTTTCTCGGCCAGCTGCAGCGCCAGGTTCTGGGTGGCCGTGGGCTCGGTGCGGTGCATCATCACCGTGGCCGTGGGCTGGTCCAGCGAGGCCTGCAGGTGTGCGCAGGTGAGGCTCACCTGAGCTGGGCTGAGCCCCGGGAACGGCCCCAAACCGCCCAAAAACGGCCCCAAAAATGCCCCAAATCGCCCCAAAAATGCCCCAAATCGCCCCAAAAATGCCCCAAATCGCCCCAAAAATGCCCCAAATGGCCCCAAAAATGCCCCAAATGGCCCCAAAAATGCCCCAAATGGCCCCAAAAATGCCCCAAATGGCCCCAAAAATGCCCCAAATCGCCCCAAAAATGCCCCAAATGGCCCCAAAAATGCCCCAAATCGCCCCAAAAATGCCCCAAATCGCCCCAAAAATGCCCCAAATCGCCCCAAAAATGCCCCAAATCGCCCCAAAAATGCCCCAAATGGCCCCAAAAATGCCCCAAATGGCCCCAAAAATGCCCCAAATGGCCCCAAAAATGCCCCAAATCGCCCCAAAAATGCCCCAAATCGCCCCAAAAATGCCCCAAATCGCCCCAAAAATGCCCCAAATCGCCCCAAAAATGCCCCAAATCGCCCCAAAACGGCGTCTCCCATCCCACTGCGGCTCCAGGTGACGCCGGAGCCGTGGCCAGGTGAGACCCGAGCTCACCTGTCCGCACAGGTAACCCCGGAACCGGCCGGAAACTGCCCCAAACTGGCCCCGAATGGAGCCCAGGTGAGGCCCCACCTGTCCCCACACCTGTCCCACACCTGTCCCACACCTGTCCCACACCTGTCCCACACCTGTCCCCAACCTGTCCCATACCTGTCCCACACCTGTCCCACACCTGTCCCACACCTGTCCCCACACCTGTCCCCAGGTGAGGCCACACCTGTCCCACACCTGTGCCCCACCTGTCCCACACCTGTCCCCACACCTGTCCCCAGGTGAGGCCACACCTGTCCCACACCTGTCCCACACCTGTCCCACACCTGTCCCCACACCTGTCCCACACCTGTCCCCACACCTGTCCCACACCTGTCCCACACCTGTCCCACACCTGTCCCACACCTGTCCCCACACCTGTCCCACACCTGTCCCACACCTGTCCCCACACCTGTCCCACACCTGTCCCCACACCTGTCCCACACCTGTCCCCACACCTGTCCCACACCTGTCCCCACACCTGTCCCACACCTGTCCCACACCTGTCCCCACACCTGTCCCACACCTGTCCCACACCTGTCCCCACACCTGTCCCACACCTGTCCCACACCTGTCCCCACACCTGTCCCCACACCTGTCCCACACCTGTCCCCACACCTGTCCCACACCTGTCCCCAACCTGTCCCACTCCTGTGCCACACCTGTCCCCAGGTGAGGCCACACCTGTCCCACACCTGTGCCACACCTGTGCCACACCTGTCCCACACCTGTGCCCCACCTGTCCCACACCTGTCCCACACCTGTCCCACACCTGTCCCACACCTGTCCCCACACCTGTCCCCACACCTGTCCCACACCTGTCCCCACACCTGTCCCACACCAGTCCCACACCTGTCCCCAGGTGAGGCCACTCCTGTGCCCCACCTGTGCCCCACCTGTCCCACACCTGTCCCACACCTGTCCCACACCTGTCCCCACACCTGTCCCACACCTGTCCCACACCTGTGCCCCACCTGTCCCCACACCTGTCCCCACACCTGTCCCACACCTGTCCCACACCTGTCCCACATCTGTCCCACACCTGTCCCACACCTGTCCCCACACCTGTCTCCACACCTGTCCCACACCTGTCCCCCACCTGTCCCACACCTGTCCCACACCTGTCCCACACCTGTCCCACACCTGTCCCATACCTGTCCCACACCTGTCCCCACACCTGTCCCACACCTGTCCCACACCTGTCCCATACCTGTCCCACACCTGTCCCACACCTGTCCCACACCTGTCCCACACCTGTCCCACACCTGTCCCCACACCTGTCCCACACCTGTCCCACACCTGTCCCACAGCTGTCCCCAGGTGAGGCCACACCTGTCCCAAACCTGTCCCCACACCTGTCCCACACCTGTCCCACACCTGTGTCCCACACCTGTCCCACACCTGTCCCAAACCTGTCCCCACACCTGTCCCACACCTGTCCCACACCTGTCCCCACACCTGTCCCACACCTGTCCCACACCTGTCCCCACACCTGTCCCACACCTGTCCCACACCTGTCCCACACCTGTCCCCACACCTGTCCCCACACCTGTGCCCCACACCTGTCCCACACCTGTCCCACATCTGTCCCACACCTGTCCCACACCTGTCCCCACACCTGTCCCACACCTGTCCCCAGGTGAGGCCACACCTGTCCCACACCTGTCCCCACACCTGTCCCACACCTGTCCCACACCTGTCCCCACACCTGTCCCACACCTGCCCCACACCTGTCCCCCCATCCCACACCTGTCCCCACACCTGTCCCACACCTGTCCCCACACCTGTGCCCCACCTGTCCCACACCTGTCCCACACCTGTCCCCACACCTGTCCCCACACCTGTCCCACACCTGTGCCCCACCTGTCCCCACACCTGTCCCACACCTGTCCCACACCTGTCCCACACCTGTCCCACACCTGTCCCACACCTGTCCCCACACCTGTCCCACACCTGTCCCACACCTGTCCCCACACCTGTCCCACACCTGTCCCACACCTGTCCCCAACCTGTCCCCACACCTGTCCCACACCTGTCCCCAGGTGAGGCCACACCTGTCCCCACACCTGTGCCCCACCTGTGCCCCACCTGTCCCCACACCTGTCCCACACCTGTCCCCACACCTGTCCCACACCTGTCCCCACACCTGTCCCCAGGTGAGGCCACACCTGTCCCACACCTGTCCCCACACCTGTCCCACACCTGTCCCCACACCTGTCCCCACACCTGTCCCCACACCTGTCCCCACACCTGTCCCACACCTGTCCCCACACCTGTCCCACACCTGTCCCACACCTGTCCCCACACCTGTCCCACACCTGTCCCCACACCTGTCCCCACACCTGTGCCCCACCTGTGCCCCACCTGTGCCCCACCTGTCCCCACACCTGTCCCCAACCTGTCCCCACACCTGTCCCACACCTGTCCCCACACCTGTCCCACACCTGTGCCCAGGTGAGGCCCCACCTGTCCCCACACCTGTCCCCACACCTGTGCCCAGGTGAGCGCTCACCATCAGCTCCTCGTTGATGATCATTTTGCTGATGATTCCGTGCACCGTGGGCAGGTCCAGCTCAAACATGGCCGCCAGCGTCTCCATGCTGCAAAATCCCCATTTCCGCCCTTTTCACCCCAAAATCTGACCCCTTTTACCCCAAAATTCACCTTTTTTAACCCAAAATTCACCTCCTTCTTTCACCCCAAAATTCCCATTTTCTTACCCCAAAATTCAGCTTTTTTACCCCAAAATCTGACCCCTTTTTACCCCAAAATTTACCTGCTTCTTTTACCCCAAAATTCAGCTTTTTCACCCCAAAATCTGACCCCTTTTTATCCCAAAATTCAGCTTTTTTACCCCAAAATTTACCTGCTTCTTTTACCCCAAAATTCAGCTTTTTCACCCCAAAATTCCCATTTTCTTACCCCAAAATTCAGCTTTTTTACCCCAAAATCTGACCCCGTTTTACCCCAAAATTCAGCTTTTTCACCCCAAAATCTGACCCCTTTGTACCCCAAAATTTACCTGCTTCTTTCACCCCAAAATTCAGCTTTTTCACCCCAAAATCCCCCGGTTTTACCCCAAAATCTGACCCCTTTTTACCCCAAAATCTGACCCCCTTTCACCCCAAAATTCACCTTTTTTAACCCAAAATTCACCTCCTTCTTTCACCCCAAAATTCCCATTTTCTTACCCCAAAATTACCCATTTTCTTACCCCAAAATTCAGCTTTTTTACCCCAAAATCTGACCCCGTTTTACCCCAAAATTCAGCTTTTTCACACCAAAATCTGACCCCTTTAACCCCAAAATTTACCTGCTTCTTTTACCCCAAAATTCAGCTTTTTCAACCCAAAATCTGACCCCGTTTTACCCCAAAATTCAGCTTTTTTACCCCAAAATCTGACCCCTTTTTACCCCAAAATTCAGCTTTTTTACCCCAAAATTTACCTGCTTCTTTTACCCCAAAATTCAGCTTTTACCCCAAAATTCCCCAGTTTCACCCCAAAATTCAGCTTTTTTACCCCAAAATTTCCCCGCTTCTTTCACCCCAAAATTCAGCTTTTTTACCCCAAAATTCCCATTTTTTTACCCCAAAATTACCCATTTTCTTACCCCAAAATTCAGCTTTTTTTACCCCAAAATCTGCCCTGTTTTTACCCCCAAATTCAGCTTTTTTACCCCAAAATTCCCATTTTTTACCCCAAAATTTCCCCGCTTCTTTTACCCCAAAATTCACTTTTTTACCCCAAAATTCAGCTTTTTTACCCCAAAATTCCCATTTTTTACCCTAAAATTTACCTGCTTCTTTTACCCCAAAATTTGACTTTTTTTTCCGCAAAATTCCCCATTTTTCACCCCAAAACTCCCCATTTTTACCTCAAAATTTCCCGTTTTTACACCAAAATTCAGATTTTTTACCCCAAAATTCCCCTTTTTTTACCCCCAAATTCCCCATTTTTCACTCCAAAATTCCCATTTTTTTACCCCAAAATTCCCCGTTTTTTAGCCCAAAATTCCCCTTTTTTTTACCCCAAAATTCCCTGTTTTTTTCCCCAAAATTCCCATTTTTTTCACCCCAAAATTCTCTTTTTTTTTTTCCCAAAATTCCCTGTTTTTTAGCCCAAAATTCCCATTTTTTTTACCCCCAAAACTCCCATTTTCCACCCCAAAATTCCCATTTTTGTTTCACCTGATGGAGTCGTAGACGCTGCTGTAGGTGAACAGGTACGTGCGGAGGGATTCCTCCTGGATCTTCCTGCGGGAAAAGAGCACACCTGGCACACCTGGGGACACCTGGGGACACCTGGGGACACCTGGGGACAGCTGGGCACAGCTGGGATACACCTGAGACACACCTGGGACACACCTGGGGTACACCTGGGCACACCTGGGCACACCTGGGCACAGCTGGGCACACCTGGGCACACCTGGGACACCTGGGGTACACCTGGGCACAGCTGGGGACACCTGAGACACACCTGGGACACCTGGGGTACACCTGGGCACAGCTGGGCACACCTGGCACACCTGAGATACACCTGGGGACACCTGGGCACAGCTGAGATACACCTGAGATACACCTGAGATACACCTGGGGACACCTGGCACACCTGGGATACACCTGGGACACACCTGAGACACCTGAGATACACCTGGAACACACCTGGACACACCTGGGGGTGCCTGGGCACACCTGGGACCCAGTCTGGAACCCAGCCTAGAACCGATCTAGAACCGAGTCTAGAACCGCTCTAGAACGTTCTAGAACACACCTAGAACCCGATCTAGAACGTACCTAGAACCGAGTCTAGAACCGCTCTAGAACCGAGTCTAGAACGTTCTAGAGCAGTCTAGAACCTCTAGAACCCAGTCTAGAACGTACCTAGAACCCAGTCTAGAACCGAGTCTAGAACAGTCTAGAACCGCTCTAGAACCCAGTCTAGAACGTACCTAGAACCGAGTCTAGAACCCAGTCTAGAACCGAGTCTAGAACCGCTCTAGAACCCAGTCTAGAACGTTCTGGAACCCAGTCTAGAACCGGGTCTGGAACTCACCTGGAACGTGCCTGAACGTACCTGGGGACACCTGGGGACACCCAGAACACACCTGGGGACACCTGGGGGGAGCTGGAGGGGTGGGGACACACCTGGACACACCTGGCCCCTCCCCCATGCTCCAAAATCCTCATTTCCTGACCCCAAAAACTTCCCAAAAAAAATCCGCAAAAATTCCCCCCACAAAAATTCCCAAAAAATCCCAAAAGGTAAAATAAAAATGAAATAAAATCCAAAAAAAATCCCCCAAAAAACCCCAAAAATTCCCCAAAAAATCCCCCAAAAATTCCAAAAAAATTCCCAAAAAATAAAATAAAAGTAAAATAAAATACCAAAAAAAAAAACCCTAAAAAATTCCCAAAAAAATCCCAAAAAATCCCCCCAAAAATTCCCAAGAAATCCCCAAAATTCCCCAAAAAAAATCCCCAAAAAATCCCCAAAAATCCCCGAAAATCCCCAAAAAAATCCCAAAAAATCCCCAAAAAATCCCAAAAAAATCCCCAAAAAATAAAATAAAAATAAAGTAAAATCCCAAAAAAATCCCCCAAAAATCCCCAAAAAATCCCAAAAAATCCCCAAAAAATCCCCCCAAAAAATCCCCAAAAAATCCCCAAAAAATCCCAAAAAATAAAATAAAAATAAAGTAAAGTCCCCCCAAAAAATCCCAAAAAATCCCCAAAAAGTCCCCAAAAAATTCCAAAAAAATCCCCAAAAAATGAAATAAAAATAAAGTAAAATCCCCAAAAAAATCCCCAAAAATCCCCAAAACTCCCCAAAACTCCCCAAAACTCCCCCAAACTCCCCAAACCCCCCCAAACCCCCCAAAAAGCGCTCACCTGACCAGCATGGCGCGCACCTGCTCGGCCTCGGGGAACAGGTCCCAGACTTTGCCGTTCATCTTCTCGTTGACCACGAAGCGGTGGCAGCGGCGCCAGTCCCCCGTCTTCATCGCCTTGGAGGCGGCCACCACGTGCTCCCGCATGGACTCGGGGGGCCCTGAGCGGGTTTGGGGGGAGAAACGCAAGGATTGGGAAAAATACAAAGTTTGGGGGGAAAATACACGTTTTGGGGGAAAAAATCCACGTTTTGGGGGGAAAAATACCGATTTTTGGGGAAAAAATACCGATTTTTGGGGGAAAAAATACCGATTTTTGGGGGAAAAAAATCCCCATTTTAGCGGAAAAAAATCCTGATTTTTTGGGGGAAAAAATCCCCATTTTAGCGCAAAAAAACCCTGATTTTTTTGGGAAAATAATCCCTGGTTTTGGGGAAAAAATCCCCATTTTTGGGGAAAAAAATACCAATTTTTGGGAAAATAATCTCCATTTTTGGGGGAAAAAATCCCAAATTTTTGGGGAAAAAATCCCCATTTTTGGGGAAAAAATCCTGATATTTGGGGAAAGAAATCCCCATTTTTGGGGAAAATAATCCCCATTTTAGGGGAAAAAAAACCTGATTTTTTGGGGAAAATAATCCCCAGTTTTGGGAAAAAAATCCCAATTTTTGGGGAAAAAAATCCCAATTTTTGGGGAAAAAAATTCCCATTTTTAGGGAAAAAATCCCCATTTTAGGGGAAAAAAATCCCCATTTTTGGGGAAAAAAATCCCTGGTTTTGGGGAAAAAAATCCCCATTTTTGGGGAAAATAATCCCCGTTTTTGGGGGAAAAAATCCCCATTTTAGGGGAAAAAAATCCCGATTTTTGGGGAAAAAATCCCAATTTTTGGGGAAAATAATCCCTATTTTAGGGGAAAACAATCCTGATTTTTTGGGGAAAAAAATCCCCATGTTTGGGGGAAATAATCCCCGTTTTTGGGGAAAAAAATCCCCATTTTTAGGGAAAAAAATCCCAATTTTTGGGGAAAATAATCCCTGGTTTTGGGGAAAAAATCCCCATTTTTGGGGAAAGAAATCCCCAATTGTTTGGAAAAAAATACCCAATTTTTGGGGAAAAAAATCCCCAGTTTTGGGGAAAAAAATCCCCATTTTTGGGGGAAAAAATCCCCATTTTAGGGGAAAAAAATCCTGATTTTTTGGGGAAAATAATCCCCGGTTTTGGGGAAAAAAATCCCAATTTTAGGGGAAACCTAAACCAACTCCTGAACAACACAACTATGGACCTCCAAACCCAACTTTCCACCCCAAAATCCCGAGTTGTGAACCACCAACCATGGTCTGAAGAACATCAAGAAGATCTAAAACCTCCATTTTAGGAGATAAAACAACCAAACCAAGGCCTGAATAACACAACTATGGACCTCCAAACCCAACTTTCGACCCCAAAACCCCAACTTTCCACCCCAAAACCCCAAGTTTTGAGCCACAACCACCGACTGTTCTCTGAGGAACCTCAAGAAGATCCAAAACCTCCATTTTAGGAGATAAAGCCACCAAACCAAGGCCTGAATAACACAACTGTGGACCTCCAAACCCAACTTTTGACCCCAAAACCCCAACTTTCCACCCCAAAACCCCAATTTTTGGGCAAAACCCCTCAAGTCTCATCTGGGGAACCCAACCATGCTCTGAGGAACATCAAGAAGATCCAAAACCTCCATTTTAAAAGATAAATCCACCAAACCAAGGCCTGAATGACACAATTATGGACCTCAAAACCCAACTTTCGACCCCAAAATTCTGAGTTGTGACCCAGAACCACCAACCATGCTCTGAAGAACATCAAGAAGATCTAAAACCTCCATTTTAGGAGATAAAACAACCAAACCAACCCCTGAATAACATAATTATGGACCTCCAAACCCAACTTTCGACCCCAAAAACTCAACTTTCCACCCCAAAACCCCTCAAGTCTCATCTGAAGAACCCAACCATGCTCTGAGGAACCTCAAAAAGATCCAAAACCTCCATTTTAGGAGATAAAACCACCAAATCAGCTCCTGAATAACACAATTGTGGATCTCCAAACCCAACTTTCGACCCCAAACCCCCAACTTTTGACCCAGAACCACCAACCGAGCTCTGAAGAACCTCAAGGAGATCCAGTACTTCCATTTTAGGAGATAAAGCCATCAAACCAACTCCTGAATAACACAATTATGGACCTCCAAACCCAACTTTTGACCTCAAAACCCCAAGTTTTGAGCCACAACCACCGACTGTTCTCTGAGGAACCTCAAGAAGATCCAAAACCTCCATTTTAGGAGATAAATCCACCAAACCAACTCCTGAATAACACAACTATGGACCTCAAAACCCAACTTTCGACCCCAAAACCCCAACTTTCCACCCCAAAACCCCAATTTTTGGGCAAAACCCCTCAAGTCTCATCTGGGGAACCCAACCATGCTCTGAGGAACATCAAGAAGATCCAAAACCTCCATTTTAAAAGACAAAACGACCAAACCAATGCCTGAATAACACAACTATGGACCTCAAAACCCAACTTTCCACCCCAAAATCCTGAGTTGTGACCCAGAACCACCAACCATGCTCTGAGGAACCTCAAGAAGATCTAAAACCTCCATTTTAAAAGATAAATCCACCAAACCAACTCCTGAATAACATAATTATGGACCTCAAAACCCAACTTTTCACCCCAAAACCCCAAGTTTTGAGTCACAACCACCGACTGTTCTCTGAGGAACCTCAAGGAGATCCAAAACCTCCATTTTAAAAGATAAATCCACCAAACCAATTCCTGAATAACACAACTATGGACCTCCAAACCCAACTTTTGACCCCAAAACCCCAACTTTCCACCCCAAAACCCCAATTTTTGGGCAAAACCCCTCAAGTCTCATCTGGGGAACCCAACCATGCTCTGAGGAACATCAAGAAGATCCAAAACCTCCATTTTAAAAGATAAATCCACCAAACCAAGGCCTGAATGACACAATTATGGACCTCAAAACCCAACTTTCGACCCCAAAATTCTGAGTTGTGACCCAGAACCACCAACCATGCTCTGAAGAACATCAAGAAGATCTAAAACCTCCATTTTAGGAGATAAAACAACCAAACCAACCCCTGAATAACACAATTATGGACCTCCAAACCCAACTTTCGACCCCAAAAACTCAACTTTCCACCCCAAAACCCCTCAAGTCTCATCTGAAGAACCCAACCATGCTCTGAGGAACCTCAAAAAGATCCAAAACCTCCATTTTAGGAGATAAAACCACCAAATCAGCTCCTGAATAACACAATTGTGGATCTCCAAACCCAACTTTCGACCCCAAACCCCCAACTTTTGACCCAGAACCACCAACCATGCTCTGAGGAACCTCAAGAAGATCTAAAACCTCCATTTTAAAAGATAAATCCACCAAACCAAGGCCTGAATAACACAACTATGGACCTCCAAACCCAACTTTCGACCTCCAAACCCAACTTTCGACCCCAAAACCCCAACTTTTGACCCAGAACCACCAACCGAGCTCTGAAGAACCTCAAGGAGATCCAGTACTTCCATTTTAGGAGATAAAGCCATCAAACCAACTCCTGAATAACATAATTATGGACCTCCAAACCCAACTTTTGACCCCAAAATCCCGACTTTTCACCCCAAAACCCCCAAACCCCCCGTACCCAGCAGCGGCTGCCTCTCCCCCACCCGCAGCTGGTGGTGGAACTGCTTGCTGATCATCCTGCGGCGCGCGTCGAACTCGTGCGCCGCCATGTAGGGGATCTCCAGCAGCATGGCCGCCACCAGGTAGACGCACTCCAGGAGCTCCAGGTTGACGTGCATGTGGAAGGGCACCTGGCGGCGCTTCTCCACCTTCTCCTGCTCGGCGTTGCGCTCCTGGAGGCTGCGCAGGAGCAGCCCCTGGCCCAGCAGCTCCTTGGCCCGGCCCGAGGACTGGATGTCCAGCAGGGCGTTGTGCGCGTCCTTGATCAGGCCCTGCCGGAAGGCGCAGATCCCCAGCTGCACCATGGTGCGGTTGTACAGGATCTGCGGGGACAGGTGAGACGGGGGTTACCTGGGCAGGTGAGCCGGGTTACCTGGACAGGCGAGAGGGGTTACCTGGGCAGGTGAGCGAGGGGTTACATGGACATGTGTGTGTTACGTGGGCAGGTGAGCGCGGGGTTACCTGGGCAGGTGAGAGAGGGTTACCTGGGCAGGTGAGCGCGGGACACCTGGGCAGGTGTGTGTTTGTGTTACCTGGGCAGGTGAGCGCAGGTAACACGGACAGGTGAGCTCTGGACACGTGTGTTACCTGGGCAGGTGAGCGCGGGACACCTGGGCAGGTGTGTTTGTGTTACCTGGGCAGGTGAGCGCGGGTTACATGGACATGTGTGTGTTACATGGGCAGGTGAGCGAGGGGTTACCTGGGCAGGTGAGCGAGGGGTTACATGGACATGTGTGTGTTTGTGTTACCTGGGCAGGTGAGCTCAGGTTACATGGACAGGTGAGCTCTGGACACGTGTGTTACCTGGGCAGGTGAGCGCGGGACACCTGGACATGTGTGTGTTACCTGGGCAGGTGAGCGCGGGTTACATGGACATGTGTGTGTTACATGGGCAGGTGAGCGAGGGGTTACCTGGGCAGGTGAGAGGGGTTACCTGGGCAGGTGAGCTGGGGTCACATGGACATGTGTGTTTGTGTTACCTGGGCAGGTGTGTTTGTGTTACCTGGGCAGGTGAGCGCGGGTAACACGGACATGTGTGTGTTACCTGGGCAGGTGAGCTTGGGACACCTGGGCAGGTGAGCTCTGGACACGTGTGTTACCTGGGCAGGTGAGCTTGGGTAACCCGGACAGGTGTGTTTGTGTTACCTGGGCAGGTGAGCTTGGGACACCTGGGCAGGTGAGCGAGGGGTTACCTGGGCAGGTGAGCGCGGGTAACACGGACAGGTGTGTGTTACATGGGCAGGTGAGCCAGGGGTTACATGGACAGGTGAGCTCAGAACACCTGGACATGTGTGTGTTACATGGGCAGGTGGGCTGGGGTTACATGGACACATGTGTGTTACCTGGACAGGTGAGCCAGGTTACATGGACATGTGTGTTACATGGGCAGGTGAGCACGGGTTACCTGGGCAGGTGAGCTTGGGTAACACGGACATGTGTGTGTTACCTGGGCAGGTGAGGGGGGTTATCTGGACAGGTGAGCTTGGGTAACCTGGACATGTGTGTGTTACCTGGGCAGGTGAGCTCGGGACACCTGAACAGTGAGCGAGGGGTTACCTGGGCAGGTGAGCGAGGGGTTACCTGGGCAGGTGAGCGCGGGTTACATGGACATGTGTGTGTTACATGGGCAGGTGAGTGCGGGTAACCCGGACATGTGTGTGTTACCTGGGCAGGTGAGAGGGGTTACCTGGGCAGGTGAGCTCAGGTTACATGGACAGGTGAGCTCAGAACACCTGGACATGTGTGTTACCTGGGCAGGTGTGTTTGTGTTACCTGGGCAGGTGAGCGCGGGACACCTGGGCAGGTGAGAGGGGTTACCTGGGCAGGTGAGCGCGGGACACCTGGGCAGGTGAGCGAGGGGTTACCTGGGCAGGTGAGCGCGGGTAACACGGACACGTGTGTTACCTGGGCAGGTGAGCTTGGGACACCTGGGCAGGTGAGCGCGGGACACCTGGACAGGTGAGCTCAGGTTACATGGACAGGTGAGCTCTGGACACGTGTGTTACCTGGGCAGGTGAGCGCGGGTAACATGGACAGGTGAGCTCAGAACACCTGGACACATGTGTGTTTGTGTTACCTGGACAGGTGAGTTCAGAACACCTGGGCAGGTGTGTGTTACCTGGGCAGGTGAGCTGGGGTTACATGGACAGGTGTGTTTGTGTTACCTGGGCAGGTGAGCTCGGGACACCTGGACATGTGTGTGTTACCTGGACAAGTGAGCTCAGGTAACCCGGACATGTGTGTTACATGGGCAGGTGTGTTGGTGTCACCTGCACAGGTGTGTGTTTTCCTCCCCAGGTGTGTGATTTCCCTGCCCAGGTGTGTGTTTACCCCCCCAGGTGTATCATTTACCTGCACAGGTGTGTGATTTCCCCCCCCAGGTGTGATGTTTACCTGCACAGGTGGGTCAGCGTGCTGGATGTTGTCCTGCAGGTGTGATGTTTAACCTCCCCAGGTGTGTGTTTAACCCCCCCAGGTGTATCATTTACCTGCCCAGGTGTGATGTTTACCTGCCCAGGTGTGTGATTTACCTCCCCAGGTGTGTGATTTACCTCCCCAGGTGTGATTTACCTGCACAGGTGGGTCGGTGTGCTGGATGTTGTCCTGCAGGTGTGATGTTTAACCCCCCCAGGTGTGATGTTTACCTGCACAGGTGTGTGTTTAACCCCCCAGGTGTGTGATTTACCTGCACAGGTGGGTCAGCGTGCTGGATGTTGTCCTGCAGGTGTGATGTTTAACCCCCCCAGGTGTGATTTACCTGCACAGGTGGGTCGGCATGCTGGATGTTGTCCTGCAGGTGTGACATCAGCATCAGGTCGCGGGCGCGGTACCAGCGGCTGTGCAGGGCGTGGTGGTAAATGTGGCACAGGATGGCGCAGGTGCGGATCCGGTCCGTGCGGTCCTTGGCGTACACGAACCTGCCCAGGTGAGAGCCACAGGTGAGACACACCTGCCCAGGTGAGAGCCACAGGTGGGACAGGTGAGACACACCTGGCCAGGTGAGAGCCACAGGTGAGACACACCTGCCCAGGTGAGAGCCACAGGTGAGACACACCTGCCCAGGTGAGGAACACCAGAAATCCCAGGCTTTTAGGGACAGGTGAGACAGGAACAGGACAGGTAAAGGTGGCCCAGGTGTGTCCTGGCCCCACCCAGGTGTGCCCAGGTGTGCTCCTGCCTCCATTTCCCCAACCCAGGTGTGCCCAGGTGTGTTCTAACCCCACCCAGGTGTGTTCTGGCCCCACCCAGGTGTGCCCCACCCCTTCCCTGTGTGACCTAACCCCATCC
Organism: Poecile montanus; assembly: GCA_038429875.1. NCBI lineage: Eukaryota > Metazoa > Chordata > Aves > Passeriformes > Paridae > Poecile > Poecile montanus. The sequence goes on along the minus strand of CM076518.1, from coordinate 389,726 downwards.
AGGTGTGCCCAGGCGTGTCTTGGCCCCACCCAGGTGTGTTCTAACCCCACCCAGGTGTGTTCTAGCCCCACCCAGGTGTGTTCTAACCCCACCCAGGTGTGTCCTGGCCCCACCCAGGTGTGTCCAAACCCCTTCCAGGCGTGCCCAGCTGTGTCTTGGCCCCACCCAGGTGTGTTCTAACCCCACCCAGGTGTGTTCTAACCCCACCCAGGTGTGCCCCACCCCTTCCCTGTGTGCCCTAACCCCACCCAGGTGTGCCCAGGTGTGCTCCTGCCTCCATTTCCCCAACACAGGTGTGTCCAGGTGTGTCCCCACCCCTTCCAGATGTGCTCAGGTGTGTTCTAACCCCACCCAGGTGTGTCCTGGCCCCACCCACGTGTGTCCCCACCCCTTCCAGGTGTGCCCAGGTGCGTCTTGGCCCCACCCAGGTGTGTCCCCACCCCTTCCCCGTGTCTCCTAACCCCACCCAGGTGTGCCCCACCCCCCTCCAGGTGTGCCCAGGTGTACCCCACCCCCCTTCAGGTGTGCCCAGGTGTGCCCCACCCCCCTCCAGGTGTGCCCCACCCCCCTCCAGGTGTGCCCAGGTGTGCCCCACCCCCCTCCAGGTGTGCCCCACCCCCCTCCAGGTGTGGCCCCGCCCTCCTCACCTGCACAGCCTCTCCATCAGCGCCTCCGAATCCTCCTCCTCTTCCTCCTCCTCCTTCACCTGCCCCTCCTCCTTCACCTGCCCGTCCTCCTTCTCCTGCCCCTCCTCCTTCACCTGGCCGGCCCCGCCCTTCCTGCGGGCGGCGCCGTAGTCGAACTTGTAGTAGGTGTGGAGGACGCGGCGCAGGTAAACGCGGCACAGCTCCTCGGGGCTGCCCTTGCCCTGCAGGTAACGCTGCAGCCGCGCGATGATGGCGCAGACGCGGCCCTCGTCCTTCAGGTGCTCCACGTACTCTGCAACGGCGCACCTGGGCTCACCTGGGGGCACCTGGGGGATAGCTGGGGGCACCTGGGGGCTCCTGGGGACACCTGAGATCACCTGGGCTCACCTGGGGGCTCCTGGGGACACCTGGGCTCACCTGGGGGCTCCTGGGGGCTCACCTGAGATCACCTGGGCTCACCTGGGGGCACCTGGGGGCACCTGGGGGCTCCTGGGGGCACCTGGGGACAGCTGGGGGCAGCTGGGGACACCTGGGGGCTCCTGGGGGATAGCTGGGGGCACCTGGGGGCACCTGGGCTCACCTGGGCTCACCTGGGGGCACCTGGGGACACCTGGGGACACCTGGGGTCACCTGGGGACACCTGGGGGCTCACCTGAGATCACCTGGGCTCACCTGGGGGCACCTGGGGGACAGCTGGGGGCAGCTGGGGTCACCTGGACACACCTGGGGTCACCTGGGGACACCTGGGGATCACCTGAGGACACCTGGGGACACCTGGGGGACAGCTGGGATCACCTGGGGACACCTGAGATCACCTGTGCTCATCCAGAATCACACCTGAGCTCACCTGTCCATCAGGTAACCCCTCAGCCCCACAGAAATCCCAGATTTGGGGTGAAAAGGAGCAAAATTGGCCAAAAAACCGCACCCAAATTCACGATTTTCGAGGTTTTTTGGGACTTTTTTGTGTTTGTGAATCTCTGGGGCAGAGCTTGGGGGTCCCTGCCCCACAGCGACTCCTCAGCCCCACAGAAACCCCAAATCCAGGGCAAAAAGGACCAAAATCGGCCAAAATCGCCTCAAAAATTTACATTTACGAGGGATTTGAACCCATTTTTGGGGGGTTTTGGCGACTCTGGGGGGCAGAGCTCTGCCCCACATCTCCCAGCCCCACATCTGGACCCACCTTGGGAGTGCAGAGCTCTGCCCCACATCTCCCAGCCCCACATCCAGACCCACCTTGGGAGTGCAGAGCTCTGCCCCACATCTCCCAGCCCCACATCCGGACCCACCTTGGGAGTGCAGAGCTCTGCCCCACATCTCCCAGCCCCACATCCAGACCCACCTTGGGAGTGCAGAGCTCTGCCCCACATCTCCCAGCCCCACATCCAGACCCACCTTGGGAGTGCAGAGCTCTGCCCCACATCTCCCAGCCCCACATCTGGACCCACCTTGGGAGTGTGGGTCCGTGTTCTGCATGATCTTGGTGAACTCCTCGTCCATCCGCTCCACCAGGGTCAGGACGCAGCCGCGGACACGGAAGGGCTGCAGTGGGGCAGGGACGTGTGGGGTGGAAATGTGTGGGGCAGGGATGTGTGGGGCAGGGATGTGTGGGGCAGGGATGTGTGGGGCAGGGACGTATGGGATGGAAATGTGTGGGGCAGGGATGTATGGGATGGAAATGTGTGGGGCAGGCTCCATGGGGCAGGATGTGTGGGGCAGGACCCACAAGTGCACCCTCGCACCCGTACGTGACCCACAGAAAAACCCCAGCCCCATAACCGAACGCCAAAGGTCCAAAAATGCCCTTTCCTGCCCCACATTTTGCTCCCAACCCCGTAAGTGACCCCAAAACCCCCCAAGTTCCCCTGGAAGCGCCCCACAAGTGCCCCCGAAGCCCCTCCCTGCCCCACAAGTGCCCCGGCCCCACCTGCTCGGGGTTGCTCAGGTTCTCAGATTCCTCCAGGACGTTTTCGCCGACGAAAATTTCGGGGTGGGCGAAAAGCAGCTCCAGCAGCTCCTCGATGCAGCCCAGGCACTTCTGCCACAGCTCCGGCTGTGGGGCGCCCCACGGATCATTCCCTGCCCCACGGATCATTCCCTGCCCCACGGATCATTCCCTGCCCCACGGATCCCCCTCTGCCCCACGGATCCCCCTCTGCCCCACGGATCATTCCCTGCCCCACAGATCCCCCTCTGCCCCACGGATCATTCCCTGCCCCACAGATCCCCCTCTGCCCCACGGATCATTCCCTGCCCCACGGATCCCCCTCTGCCCCACGGATCATTCCCTCCCCACGGATCATTCCCTGCCCCACGGATCCCCCTCTGCCCCACGGATCATTCCCTGCCCCACAGATCATTCCCTGCCCCACGGATCCCCCTCTGCCCCACGGATCATTCCCTGCCCCACGGATCATTCCCTGCCCCACGGATCATTCCCTCCCCACAGATCATTCCCTGCCCCACAGATCATTCCCTGCCCCACGGATCATTCCCTGCCCCACGGATCATTCCCTGCCCCACGGATCCCCCTCTGCCCCACGGATCATTCCCTGCCCCACGGATCTGCCCCACGGATCATTCCCTGCCCCACGGATCATTCCCTGCCCCACGGATCTGCCCCACGGATCATTCCCTGCCCCACAGATCATTCCCCGCCCCACAGATCCCCCTCTGCCCCACGGATCCCCCTCCGCCCCACAGATCTGCCCCACGGATCATTCCCTGCCCCACAGATCCCCCTCTGCCCCATGGATCATTCCCTGCCCCATGGATCTGCCCCACAGATCATTCCCCGCCCCACAGATCCCCCTCTGCCCCACGGATCATTCCCTGCCCCATGGATCCCCCTCTGCCCCACAGATCTGCCCCACAGATCATTCCCTCCCCACGGATCATTCCCTGCCCCACGGATCATTCCCTGCCCCATGGATCCCCCTCTGCCCCACGGATCCCCCTCCACCCCACAGATCTGCCCCACAGATCATTCCCTGCCCCACGGATCTGCCCCACGGATCATTCCCTGCCCCACAGATCCCCCTCTGCCCCACGGATCCCCTTCTGCCCCACAGATCTGCCCCACAGATCATTCCCTCCCCACGGATCATTCCCTGCCCCACAGATCCCCCTCAGCCCCAAATCCACACCCAAAACCCAAACAAATCCCATTTTTAACCCCATTTCTCCCCCGTTTTTAACCCTTTTTTCACCCAGTTTTCTCCCAATCTTGTCCCAATTCCCACCCCGGTTTTGGTTTTGCCCGTTTTCCCCATTTTTCGCCCCAGTTTCCACCTTCATGTAGGCGGCCAGGTTGGGGTTGTAGTCGTAGAGAGAGGCCACGATGTTGAATTTGATTTTCAGCTCCAGGGGCACCCCCAGGTTGTGCTCGTGGGCCACGGCCACCAGGTGCTGCAGCAGCTCGATCTGCGCCGCCCTGGGGCGAGAATTGGGGAGAAAACGTGAGGAAACGGTCAAAAACGGGGGAAAAACGGGAGAAAAGGATCAAAAATCGGAGATAAAAATGGGAAAAAGGGGTCAAAAATTGGGGAAAATGGGGTGAGAATTTGGTGAAAATTGGGTGACAGAAATATGGGGCAGGGGGATCAATGGGGCAAATCTATAGGGCAGGATCTCTGGGGCAAATCTATAGGTCAGGATCTCTGGGGCAAGATCTATGGGTCAGGATCTCTGGGCCAGGATCTCTGGGGCAGGATCTATGGGTCAGGATTTATGGGTCAGGATCTCTGGGTCAGATCTATGGGTCAGGATCTATGGGTCAGGCAGGATCTATGGGGCAGGATCTATGGGTCAGGATCTATGGGTCAGGATCTATGGGGCAGATCTATGGGTCAGGATCTATGGGTCAGATCTATGGGGCAGGATCTATGGGTCAGATCTATGGGGCAGGATCTATGGGTCAGGCAGGATCTCTGGGTCAGGATCTCTGGGTCAGATCTATGGGTCAGGATCTATGGGTCAGGCAGGATCTATGGGTCAGGATCTATGGGGCAGGATCTCTGGGTCAGATCTATGGGTCAGGATCTATGGGTCAGGCAGGATCTCTGGGTCAGGATCTCTGGGTCAGATCTATGGGTCAGGATCTATGGGGCAGGATCTCTGGGTCAGATCTCTGGGTCAGATCTATGGGTCAGGATCTATGGGTCAGGATCTCTGGGTCAGGATCTCTGGGTCAGATCTATGGGGCAGGCAGGATCTCTGGGTCAGATCTCTGGGTCAGATCTATGGGTCAGGATCTATGGGTCAGGATCTCTGGGTCAGATCTATGGGGCAGGATCTATGGGTCAGATCTATGGGTCAGATCTATGGGGCAGGATCTATGGGGCAGCCCCACCTGTCGGTGCCCTTCTTGCCGCGGGCCTGCAGGATCTCGTTGAGTTTCTTCACCACGAGCCCCACGGTGATCTCGGTGCCCTTGGCGAACATCTTGGGCTTCTCCTGCCCCACAGAGACCCCGCTTATGGGGCTGCCCCACACATCGACCCCCGAGTGCTGCTTGTGGGGCTGGAGCCCCAAAACCCCCCCAAAAAAACTCCCTGAAAATTCAATTTTTTTTGGGGCTGAAAAACCCCAAAAATCCTTAAAAAAGAATTCCACAAAATCCCCCCAAAAAATTCCATTTATGGGGCTGGAAAAAACAACCAAAAAAATCCCACCCAAAAAGCCCAAAATTTGCCTCAAAAATCCCCAAAATAATTCACAAAAATCTGCAAAAAAAGTCCACAAAAAAATCTGTAAAAAAACAAAAAAAAAATCCCACAAAAAATCCACAAAAAACCGCCAAAAAACCCCAAAAAAACCCCCCAAAAAATCCACAAAAAACGCCAAAAAACCCAAAAAAATCAACAAAAAACCCCAAAAAATCCCCCAAAAAATCCCCCAAAAAATCAACAAAAAACCCCAAAAAAACCCAAAAAAAAACCCCCAAAAAACCCAAAAAAATCAACAAAAAACCCCAAAAAACCCCAAAAAAAACCCAAAAAATCCACAAAAATCCCCCAAAAAATCCACGAAAAAAACCCCAAAAATCCCCCAAAAATCTACAAAAAACCCCCCAAAAAATCCCCAAAAATCCACGAAAAAAACCCCAAAAAATCCCCCAAAAAATCAACAAAAAACCCCAAAAAATCCCCCAAAATCCACAAAAAACCAAAAAAAATACCCAAAAAACCCCTAAAAAATCCACAAAAACCCCCCAAAAATCCCCAAAAACATCCACGAAAAAAAACCAAAAATCCCCCAAAAAAACCCCCAAAAAACCCACAAAAAACCCCCCCAAAAAATCCCCCAAAATCCACAAAAAACCCCAAAAAGCCCCCCAAAAAAACCCCAAAAAATCCACAAAAACCCCCAAAAAATCCACGAAAAAAACCCAAAAAATTCCCCAAAAATCCACAAAAAAAAAACCAAAAAATGCAGAAAAAAACCCCAAAAAATCCACAAAAAACCCCCCCAAAAAATCCCCCAAAAATCACAAAAAACCCCCAAAAAACCCACAAAAAAAAACCCCCAAAAAATCCCCCAAAAATCCCATTTTTCCCCCCAAATCCCCACCTTGATGAGGGGGACGCCGCCCTTGACCTTCTCCCACTCCCCTCCTTCCTCCTCCTCCTCCTCCTCCTCGCGCCGGCTCTTCCTCTCCAGCTTCTTCTTGGCCTTCTCCTCGCGGCGCCGCTCGGCCCCGCGCCGCTCCTCGTCCCTGCCCCGGAGCCCCCTGTGAGCCCCAAATCCCCCAAAACCCCCAAAATCCCCAAATCCCCCCAAATCCCCCCAAATCCCCCCAAATCCCCCCCAAAACCCCAAAAAACCCCGCGAAAACCCCAGAAAAATCCCATTTTTGGGGCATTTTCCCCAGGTTTTATTCTCATTTCTGGCTCCTTTCCTGCCCCACAGACCCTGCCCCGCAGCCGGGTGAAATTCCCAAAGAATTCCCACAAAAACAGCAAAAATTCCCATAAAACCAGCACAAA
>CM076518.1:328598-382089 GCA_038429875.1 Poecile montanus | reverse complement strand
CTGACCCCTGAGTGACCCCTGAGTGACCCTGAGTGACCCTGAGTGACCCCTGAGTGACCCTGAGTGACCCCTGAGTGACCCTGAGTGACCCCTGAGTGACCCCTGAGTGACCTCTGACCCCTGAGTGACCCCTGAGTGACCCTGAGTGACCCCTGAGTGACCCCTGAGTGACCCTGAGTGACCCCTGAGTGACCCCTGAGTGACCCTGAGTGACCTCTCTGTCCACAGGTGTCCCCTCCCCAGCAGCCGCTGGCCGTGGCCGTGGTCACTCTGATGGCCGAAGTCGCCATCGCCGTGGCCGGAGGGGTCGCCCTGGGGGCTCACGCTGCCTTCTGCGGCCAGGAGTGACCACTGAGTGACCTCTGACCCCTGAGTGACCCCTGAGTGACCTCTGAGTGACCACTGACCTCTGAGTGACCCCTGAGTGACCTCTGAGTGACCTCTGAGTGACCACTGAGTGACCCCTGAGTGACCCCTGAGTGACCCTGGAATGACCCCTGAGTGACCCCTGAGTGACCTCTGAGTGACCCTGAGTGACCCCTGAGTGACCTCTGAGTGACCCTGAGTGACCCCTGAGTGACCCCTGAGTGACCCTGAGTGACCTCTGAGTGACCCCTGAGTGACCCCTGAGTGACCCTGGAGTGACCACAAGGAGCGGTCACTGTGTGACCCCTGACCCGACCTGGGCAGGTTTTCCATTAAAAAAGGGAATTTTTGGGTTTTTTCATTGATTTTTTAATTCCTCGTCTTATTGTCATTCATTAATTAGAGGTGAATTAACGATTCATTAGGGTGGATTAATTAGAGAGGTGATTAATGGGCGAAAAATGGGATTTTTGGAGGTAAAAAGGAGGAATTTTGATGCCAAAAATTGCTTTGTTCTGAGGGTAAAAAGAGTGGATTTTGAGGTTAAAAAAAGGTGAATTCTGAAGTAAAAAAAAAAAGGTGACTTTTTAGCCCAAAAAAGGTCAGTTTTAAAACAAAAAAAACCAATAAGTTTTGAGATAAAAATGGTTCGTGGCGAATTTAAAAAATCGTGAGTTTTGAGGGGAAAGTTGTTCATTTTGAGGTTAAAAATCGCCAAATTTGAGGTAAAAAAATCCTCAAGTCTGAGGGAAAAGATCCCGAATTCGAAGCAAAGAAATCGAATTTTATTAAAAATATTCGATTTCTACCCAGAAACGCGAATTTAGGGGTAAAACTCGACATTTTTGGGTCAAAACCGGCGGATTTGGAGAGGGGAAAACCCCGGTAATTGTGAGGCGAAAAGTCCGGATTTGTGAGGTAAAAACCTGCGAATTCTGAGGGGGAAAACGCCGAATTTGCGGCTAAAATGTCGATTGTTATTTAAAACCTTGGATTCTCACCCGAGGCGCGATTTCGGAGGCGTTTTTGGGGTAAAATCGGCCGATTTTGGGTCCTTTCCCGGAGTCGCTTTCCCGCCGCTCCCCGCGCAGCAACCGCAGTAAAATCGAGGATTTCTGAGGGAAAAACTCGGGAATTTTCAGAGAAAACAATCGCTAAAAAAATGCTAGGCACAGAAAGTCGCGGGTTTTGGGGTTAAAAGTGATGAATTTTGAGGGAAAAAGTCGCGAATTCTGAGGTAAAAAGTCGCGAATTCTGAGGTAAAAAGTCGCGAATTCTGAGGTAAAAAGTCGCGAATTCTGAGGTAAAAAGTCGCGAATTCTGAGGTAAAAAGTCGCGAATTCTGAGGTGAAAAGTCGCGAATTCTGAGGTAAAAAGTCGCGAATTCTGAGGTAAAAAGTGGCGAATTCTGAGGTGAAAATCCCCGAATTTGCGGCTGAAATCTTCGATTCTCACACAAACCGCGATTTTAACGGGGAAAATTTGATATTTTCGGGTCAAAATCGGCCGATTGTGGGAGGGGAAAAACCCGGCAATTCTGAGGCGAAAATTCGGGATTTGTGAGGTAAAAACTTGCGAATCCTGAGGTAAAAATCGCCGATTTTTCCGCCGCCTAAAACACCGCTCAACATTTGAAACCTTCGATCCTCGCCGCAAAACCGCAATTTTTGAGGTGAAAGCGGCCGGTTTTGGGTCCTCCCCAGCTCCGGACTCGCTTTCCCAGCGTTCCCTGCGGGGCAAAGAGGAAGAGGAGTGAGCGGGAAGTGTGACGTCATCGCGTCGCTTCCGCTTCCGCCTTTCGCCGCTTCCTGCCCGGCGGCTCCGAGCGCGCGGCGAGTTCGGTGCGGGGGGAGGGGGCGGAATTCGGGGGGGGGGGAGGGGCGGGGGGGGCCCGAGGGGGTGGGGGAGGGGCGGGGGGGGGCGAGGGGGGAGGTTTTGGGTGAAAACTCCGGGATTTTGGGTCCAAAATTGGGGTGAAAATCGGGGATTCGGGGGGGGGGGGGGTCTGAGGCCTGAGGGGGGGCGGGGAGGCCGTGAGGGGGCGCGGGGGCTTGGCGGGAAAATCTCGGGATTTTGGGGTGAAATTTGGGGGATTTGGGAGTTTGGGGATGAACCCGCCCGGTTTGGAGCGAAAATGCGGAATTTTGGGGGAAAAAAACCGGCGGATTTGGGGATAAACCCGTGAAATTTGGGATAAAGGTTTGGAATTTGGGGTGGAAATTGTGGAATTTCGGGATAAAACCGCAGAATTCGGGATAAAACCGCAGAATTCGGGATAAAACCGCAGAATTCGGGATAAACCCGCGGGATTTGGGGGTGAAACTTTGGAAATTTGGGCTGAAACATTGGAATTTTGGGGTGGAACTGTGGAATTTTTTGGGCTAAAACTGTGGATTTTTTTGGGGTAAATCCCGGTATTTTTGGGTAAATCCCGGTATTTTTTTGGGGTTAATCCCGGTGGTTTTTTGGGGTTAAATCCCGGTATTTTTTCGGGGTGAATCCCGGTATTTTTGGGGTAAATCCCGGTATTTTTTTGGGGTGAATCCTGGTATTTTTTGGGGGTAAAACTGTGGATTTTTTGGGGGTAAATCCTGGTATTTTGGGGTGAATCCCGGTATTTTTTGGGGTTAAATCCCGGTATTTTCGGGGGTAAATCCCGGTATTTTTGGGTAAAATCCTGGTATTTTTGGGAGTAAAACTGTGGATTTTTTGGGGGTAAATCCTGGTATTTTGGGGTGAATCCCGGTATTTTGGGGGGTAAATTCCGGAGTTTTTTTGGGGTTAAATCCCGGTATTTTTTGGGTTAAATCCCGGTATTTTTGGGGTAAATCCCGGTGGTTTTGGGGTGAATCCCGGTGGTTTTTTGGGGTTAAATCCCGGTATTTTTTGGGATTAAATCCCGGTGTTTTTTTGGGTTAAATCCCGGTATTTTTGGGTTAAATCCCGGTATTTTTTGGGATTAAATCCCGGTGGTTTTTTGGGTTAAATCCCGGTATTTTGGGGTTAATTTCCCGGTATTTTGGGGTTAAATCCCGGTATTTTTTTGGGTTAAATCCCGGTATTTTTGGGTTAAATCCCGGTATTTTTTTTGGGTTAAATCCCGATATTTTGGGGTTAAATCCCGGTATTTTTTGGGTTAAATCCCGGTATTTTTTTGGGTTAAATCCCGATATTTTTGGGTTAAATCCCGGTATTTTTGGGTTAAATCCCGGTATTTTTTGGGTTAATTTCCCGGTATTTTTGGGTTAATTTCCCGGTATTTTTTTGGGTTAAATCCCGGTGATTTTGGGGTTAATTTCCCGTCTCTCTCCCCGCCCCCCAGGCTGCCCCGCCCCCCTGTCGCGATCATGTCGCGATTCTTCACCACCGGCTCCGACTCCGAGTCGGAATCGTCGGCGTCGGGAGAGGAGAGCGCCCCCAAAACCGCGGGGGGGCCCTACAGCAAGTGGGCGGGGCTAACGGGGGTGGGCGGGGCTAACGGGGGTGGGCGGGGCTAAGGGAAATGGGAGGGGTTAAAAGAGGAGGGGGAGGGGTTAAGGGGTGAGGGGAGGGGTAACGGGGAGAAAGGGGTTAAAAGGAAGGGGAGGGGCTGAATGTGAGGGGAGGAGTTAAAAGTGAAAAGGGAGGAGTTAAATGGAAAGGGGAGGGGTTAAATGTGAGGGGGAGGGGTTAAAAGGAAGGGGGAGGGGTTAAATGTGAGGGGGAGGAGTTAAAAGGAAGGGGGAGGGGTTAAATGAGAGGGGGAGGAGCTAAAAGTGAGGGGGAGGGGTTAAAAGGAAGGGGGAGGGGTTAAATGTGAGGGGGAGGGGTTAAAAGCGAAAAGGGAGGAGTTAAAAGGAAGGGGGAGGAGTTAAAGGAGGTGAAAGACAGGAGGGGCGGGGCTATAGGAAGGGGGCGGGGCTATAGGAAGGGGGTGGGGCTCTGAGGAGGGGGTGGGGCTCCAGGAAGGGGGAGGGGCTCTGGGAAGGGGGCGGGGCTATAGGAAGGGGGCAGGGCTATAGGAAGGGGGCAGGGCTATAGGAAGGGGGTGGGGCTCTGGGGAGGGGCTCTGGGGAGGGGGCGGGGCTATAGGAAGGGGTGGGGCTATAGGAAGTGGGAGGGGCTCTGGGGAGGGGCGGAGCTCCAGGGAGGGGGCGTGTCCGTGTGCAGCCCGCCCCTCCCTTAGGCCGCTGCTGCTGAGCGAGGATGAGGAGGACACGAAACGCGTGGTGAGGAGCGCCCGCGACAAGAGGTGATTGATCCGCTATCGGTTATTGATCCATTATCGGTTATTGATCCGTTATCGGTTATTGATCCGTTATTGGTTATTGATCTGTTATTGATCGGTTATTGATCCGTTATCGGTTATTGATCCGTTATTGATCCGTTATTGATCGGTTATTGGCCCTGATTGATCCCGATCGACCCCAGGTACGAGGAGCTCACCAACCTGATCCGCTCCATCCGCAACGCCATGAAGATCCGCGACGTCAGCCGCTGCCTGGAGGTGCCCAAAATCCCCCAAAATCCCCCCAAAAATCCCCCCAAAAATCCCCCCAAAAATCCCCCAAAATCCCCCCAAAATCCCCCCCAAAAATCCCCAAAAATCCCCCAAAATCCCCCCAAAAATCCCCCAAAATCCCCCCAAAATCCCCCAAAATCCCCCCAAAATCCCCCCCAAAAATCCCCAAAAATCCCCCCAAAATCCCCCCCAAAAATCCCCCAAAATCCCCCAAAATCCCCAAAAATCCCCCAAAATCCCCCAAAATCCCCCCAAAATCCCCCCAAAAATCCCCCCAAAAATCCCCCAAAATCCCCCCAAAAATCCCCCAAAATCCCCCCAAAAATCCCCCAAAAATCCCCCCCAAAATCCCCCCCCAAAAATCCCCCAAAATCCCCCCAAAAATCCCCCAAAATCCCCCCCAAAATCCCCCCAAAAATCCCCCCAAAAATCCCCCAAAATCCCCCCAAAAATCCCCCAAAAATCCCCCCCAAAATCCCCCCCCAAAATCCCCCAAAATCCCCCCAAAATCCCCAAAATCACCCCCAAAATCCCCCCCAAAAATCCCCCAAAATCACCCCCAAAATCCCCCAAAATCCCCCCAAAAATCCCCCCAAAAATCCCCAATTCCAATCCCCAAAATCCCCCCAAAAATCCCCATTTCAATCCCCAAAAATCCCCCAAAATCCCCCCCCAAAAATCCCCAATTTCAATCCCCAAAAATCCCCAAAATCCCCCCAAAAATCCCCAATTTCAACCCCCAAAAATCCCCCAAAATTCCCCCCAAAATCCCCCCAAAAATCCCCAATTCCCACCCCCAAAAATCCCCAAAATCCCCCCAAAAATCCCCAATTTCAACCCCCAAAAATCCCCCAAAATTCCCCCCAAAATCCCCAATTTCAACCCCAAAAATCCCCTAAAAAATCCCCCCAAAAATCCCCAATTCCCACCCCAAAGATTCCCGAATTTTACCCCCAAAATCCCCAATTCCAGTCCCCAAAACCCTCCATTTTCCACCCCCAAAATTCCTCATTCTCCACCCCTAAAAATTCTCTTTCCCCCCCAAAATTTTCCCCCTTCCCATCCCACTTTTCTTCCTTTTCCCCCCCAAAATCCTTCCTTTCCCTCCTTTTCCCCGTTTCTCTCCAGACCAAAAAACTCAATTTTAATTTGAATCTTTATTTATTTACTGATTTTAATTCAACTTCTTACCCCAAAATCCTCATTTTCCCCCCCAAAAAAATTTCCTTTTTTTAATTTTTTTTTTTATTTTTTTTGTGTTTTTACATGAAATTTTTCCCTTTTTATTCCCCATTTTTATTTTATTTTATTATAATTTTATTCAGGAATTTGAGCTGCTGGGCCGGGCCTGGGCCAAGGCCAAGGGCGTGGTGGATCGGGATGGGGTTCCCAGGTTCTACCTGCGCATCCTGGCCGACCTGGAGGATTACCTGAACGAGGTGGGGACCACGGGAATTTCATGGCAATTCCATGGGAATTTCATGGGAATTTTTTGGGAATTTTTTGGGAATTTTTTCCCTTTTTTTTGGGTTTTTTTGGGCTTTTTTTCTGTTTTTTTTTACATTTTTTTAGGATTTTTTTGCATTTTTTGGTAATTTTTTTTTCCTTTTTTTGGAGGTTTTCCCCCCAGGATTTTTTGGGAATATTTTCCCGTTTTTTGGGAATATTTTCCCATTTTTTCCCAAATTTTTGGGAGTATTTTCCCAATATTTGGGGAATTTTTGGGAATAATTTCCCATTTTTTGGGAATTTTTGGGAATTATTTTCCCTTTCTTTGGGTCAATTTTTGATCATTTTTGGGTCAATTTTTGATCATTTTTGGGTCAATTTTTGGCCATTTTTGGGTCATTTTGGGGTCAATTTTTGGGTCATTTTGTGACCGTTTTTGGGTTAATTTTTGACCATTTTTGGGTCAATTTTTATTAATTTTTGTTTTAATTTTTGACTGATTTGGGTTAATTTTTGATGGTTTTGGGGTCAATTTTTGACCATTTTTGGGTTAATTTTTGGTTTAATTTTTGATGGTTTTGGGTTAATTTTTGATGGTTTTTGGGTAATTTTTTGATCATTTTTGGGTCATTTTTTGACCATTTTTGGGTCATTTTTTGTGTCAATTTTTGACCATTTTGGGGTCATTTTTTGATCATTTTTGGGTCATTTTTTGGGTCAGTTTTTGATCATTTTTGGGTCAATTTTTGATCATTTTTGGGTCATTTTTTGACCATTTTTGGGTCATTTTTTGGGTCAGTTTTTTATCATTTTTGGGTCAATTTTTGATCATTTTTGTGTCAATTTTTGACCATTTTTGGGTCGTTTTTTGACCATTTTTGGGTCGTTTTTCTTCGTTTTTGGGTGGGGTTTTTTTTCCCTTTTTTTTTTTTGTCCCAATTTTTGGGTTTATTTCCGGGGATTTTGGTGAATTTTGGGCAGCTCTGGGAGGACAAGGAGGGGAAGAAGAAAATGAACAAAAACAACGCCAAGGCCTTGAGCTCCCTGAGGCAAAAACTGCGGAAATACAACCGGGACTACGAGGGGCAGATCGCAGCCTACAGACAGGTCAGGAAGGGGTTAAAAACGGGGGGAAAACGGGGCAAAAAAGGGGGAAAACGGGAAAAAAATGGGGGGAAAAAAGGGGGGAAAAATTGGGGGGAAATGGGGAAAATTGGGGGAAAACGGGAAAAAAATGGGGGGAAAATTGGGGGAAAATTGGGGGGAAAATGGGGAAAAAATGGGATTAAAAATGGGGGAAAAAAGGGGGAAAACGGGAAAAAAATGGGAAAAATTGGGGGGAAAATGGGGAAAAAAATGGGGGAAAAATGGGGAAAAATGGGAAAAATGGGGGAAAATGGGAAAAATGGGGGAAAAAGGGGAAAACGGGAAAAAAATGGGGGAAAATTGGGGGGGAAAATGGGGAAAAAAAGGGGAAAAAATGGGGAAAAAATGGGGAAAAAATGGGGGGAAAAAGGGGAAAAAAGGGGAAAAAATGAGAAAAAATTGGGGGGAAAATGGGAAAAAAATGGGGGAAAAATTGGGGGGAAAATGGGGAAAAAAAGGGGAAAAACGGGAAAAAAATGGGAAAAATTGGGGGGAAAATGGGGGAAAAATGGGGAAAAAATGGGATTAAAAATGGGGGAAAAAAGGGGAAAAATTGGGGGGAAAATGGGGAAAAAATGGGGGAAAAATTGGGGAAAAAATTGGGGAAAAAATGGGGGAAAATGGGATTAAAAATGGGGAAAAAATGGGATTAAAATGGGGAAAATGGGAAAAAAGGAGGAAAACGGGAAAAAATGGGAAAAATTGGGGGAAAAATGGGATTAAAAGTGGGGAAAAAAGGGGAAAACAGGAAAAAAAATGGGAGGAAAATGGGGGAAAATGGGGAAAAAACGGGGGGAAAAATTGGGGGTAAAAATGGGGGAAAATTGGGGAAAAAAATTGGGATAAAATGGGATTAAAAATGGAAAAAAGTAGGGGGAAATTGGGGGGAAAATGGGAAAAAAATGGGATTAAAAATGGGGGAAAATCGGGGAAAAATGGGGGAAAAATTGAGGGTAAAAATGGGAGTAAAAATGTGAAAAAATGGGGGAAAAAGGGGGAAAAAATTGGGGGGAAAATGGGGAAAAAAAGGTGGAAAATTTGGGGAAGATTGGGAAAAAAATGGGATTAAAAATGTGGGAAAAATGGGGAAAAAAGGGGGAAATTGGGGGGAAAATTGGGGAAAAAATGGGATTAAAAATGGGGAAAATTGGGGGAAAATTATGGGGAAAAATTGGGGGGAAAATGGGGGAAAAATTGGGAAAATTGGGGAAAAATTGGGGGGAAAATGGGATTAAAATGGGAAAAAATGGGATTAAAATGTGGGAAAACTGGGGTGGAAAAGGGGAATGAAAATGGGTGGAAATTGAGGATTTTGGGGTTTTTCCACAGAACCCGGAGCAGTCGGACGAGGATGAGGAAAAAAGCCGGAGAGACTCGGAAGGTTTGGGGCACTTTGGGGGATTTTGGGGATTTTGGGGGATTTTGGGGATTTTTGGGAATTTTTCCCGGTTTTTTTTCCCAGGTTCTGCCTCATCCTCGGGGGCCGAGGACGATCCCGGGAATTTCCTGAAGCGCCGGGACCGGGACGAGCCCCGGAGCCGCTACAAAGTGAGGGGAAATTGGGGCGAAAAACGGGGATTTGGGGCAATTCCGGGAGGGGAAAACAAGGGGGGAAATTGGGGGGGAAATGGGGGGAAAATGGGAAAAAAATGGGATTAAATTGGGGGAAAAATGGGATTAAATTGGGGGAAAAATGGGATTAAATTGGGGAAAAAATGGGATTAAATTGGGGGAAAAATGGGATTAAATTGGGGGAAAAATGGGATTAAATTGGGGAAAAAATGGGATTAAATTGGGGAAAAAATGGGATTAAATTGGGGGAAAAATGGGGGAAAAATGAGAAAAAATTTGGATTAAATTGGGGGGAAATTGGGATAAAATTGGGGAAAAAATGGGATTAAATAGGGGGAAAATGGGACAAAATTGGGTAAAAAATGGGTAAAAATTTGGATTAAATTGGGATAAAATTGGGATAAAATTGGGGGGAAAATGGGATAAAATTGGGCGAAAAATGGGATTAAATTGGGGAAAAATGGGATAAAATTGGGGGAAAAATGGGGGAAAAAATGAGATTAAATTGGGGGAGAAATGGGATTAAATTGGGGGAAAAATGGGATTAAATTGGGGGAAAAATGGGATTAAATTGGGGGAAAAATGGGTAAAAAATGGGATAAAATTGGGATGAAATTGGGGGGAAAATTGGAGGAAAAATGGGATTAAATTAGGGGTAAAATGGGTAAAAAATGGGATTAAGTTGGGATAAAATTGGGATAAAATTGGGGGGAAAATGGAATAAAGTTGGGGGTAAAATGGGATTAAATTGGGGAAAAATGGGATAAAATTGGGTGAAAAACGGGTAAAAATTTGGATTAAATTGGGGGAAAATGGGGGAAAATTGGGGGGAAATTGGGATAAAATTGGGGGAAAAATGGGAAAAAAACTGGATTAAATTGGGGGGAAATTGAGATTAAATTGGGGAAAAATGGGAAAAAATTTGGATTAAATTGGGGGAAATTGGGATAAAATTGGGGGAAAAATGGGATAAAATTATGGGGAAATTGGGATTAAATTGGGGGAGAAATGGGATAAAATTGGGGGGAAATTGGGATAAAATTGGGGGGAAAATGGGTAAAAATTTGGATTAAATTGGGGAAAATTGGAACAAAATTGGGGGAAAAATGGGATAAAATTATGGGGAAATTTGGATTAAATTGAGGGAAAATGGGAAAAAATTTGGATTAAATTGGGGGGAAATTGGGATAAAATTGGGGGGAAAATGGGATTAAATTGGGGGAAAAATGGGAAAAAATTTGGATTAAATTGGGGGAAATTGGGATAAAATTATGGGGAAATTTGGATTAAATTGGGGGAGAAATGGGATAAAACTGGGGGGGAAATGGAATAAAATTGGGTGAAAAATGGGTAAAAATTTGGATTAATTGGGAGAAAATTTGGATTAAATTGGGGAAAAAATGTGATAAAATTGGGGGAAAAATGGGGGAAAATTGGGACAAAATTGGGGGAAAAATGAGATAAAATTATGGGGAAATTGGGATTAAATTGGGGGGAAATTGGGATAAAATTGGGGAAAAAATGGGATTAAATTGGGGGAAAATTGGGTCCAAAATGGGGTGAAAAAAGGGGATTTGGGGCATTTTTGGGGCAGGAGGAGGAGTCGGAATCGGAGTCGGAGTCGGACGAGGATTGGGGGGATTCGGCCTCGGAGTCGGACTCGGAGTCGGACGAGGACGACGGGAAATTCACCTCCCTGGCCTCGAAATTCCTGAAAAAGTGAGGAAATCGGGAAAAGGGGAGGGGAAAAATGGGGGAAAAACTGGGAAAAAACTGGGAAAAAATCAGTGAAAAAATGGGATTAAATTGGGTGGGAATGGGGAGGGGAAATGGTCTAAAAGTGGATTGAGAAGGAGGGAAAAATGGGATTTTGTGCTGTTTTTGTGGGATTTTGTGCTGTTTTTATGGGATTTTGTGCTGTTTTTATGGGAATTTTTGCTGTTTTTATGGGATTTTGTGCTGTTTTTATGGGATTTTGTGCTGTTTTTATGGGAATTTTTGCTGGTTTTATGGGATTTTGTGCTGTTTTTATGGGATTTTGTGCTGTTTTTATGGGATTTTGTGCTGTTTTTATGGGAATTTTTGCTGTTTTTATGGGAATTCTTTGGGAATTTCACCCGGCTGCGGGGCAGGGTCTGCGGGGCAGGAAAGGAGCCAGAAATGAGAATAAAACCTGGGGAAAATGCCCCAAAAATGGGATTTTTGTGGGGTTTTCGCGGGGTTTTTTGGGGTTTTGGGGGGGATTTGGGGGGATTTGGGGGGATTTGGGGATTTTGGGGGTTTTGGGGGATTTGGGGCTGACGGGGGGCTCCGGGGCAGGGACGAGGAGCGGCGCGGGGCCGAGCGGCGCCGCGAGGAGAAGGCCAAGAAGAAGCTGGAGAGGAAGAGCCGGCGCGAGGAGGAGGAGGAGGAGGAGGAAGGAGGGGAGTGGGAGAAGGTCAAGGGCGGCGTCCCCCTCATCAAGGTGGGGATTTGGGGGAAAAAATGGGATTTTTGGGGGATTTTTTGGGGTTTTTTTTGTGCATTTTTTGGCGTTTTTTTGGGGGTTTTTTGGGATTTTTGGGGGATTTTTTTGGGGTTTTTTTGTGGGTTTTTTGGGGTTTTTTTGGGTATTTTTTGGGGTTTTTTTTGTGGATTTTTGGGGGATTTTTTGGTTTCTTTTTGTGGATTTTTGGGGATTTTTGGGGGGGTTTTTTTGTGGATTTTTGGGGGATTTTTGGGGTTTTTTTCATCTATTTTTTGGGGGATTTTTGTGGATTTTTTGGGGTTTTTTTGGGGTTTTTTTGGGGTTTTTTGTGGATTTTTGGGGATTTTGGGGGGTTTTTTGTTGATTTTTGGGGGTTTTTTTTTGGGGGTTTTTTTTGGTTTTTTGGGGTTTTTTGTGGATTTTTTGTGGGATTTTTTTTTTTTGTTTTTTACAGATTTTTTTGTGGATTTTTTTTGCAGATTTTTGTGAATTATTTTGGGGATTTTTGAGGCAAATTTTGGGCTTTTTGGGGGGATTTTTTTGTTTTTTTTTCCAGCCCCATAAATGGAATTTTTGGGGGATTTTGTGGAATTCTTTTTTAAGGATTTTTGGGGTTTTTCAGCCCCAAAAAAAATTGAATTTTCGGGGAGTTTTTTTGGGGGGGTTTTGGGGCTCCAGCCCCACAAGCAGCACTTGGGGGTCGATGTGTGGGGCAGCCCCATAAGCGGGGTCTCTGTGGGGCAGGAGAAGCCCAAGATGTTCGCCAAGGGCACCGAGATCACCGTGGGGCTCGTGGTGAAGAAACTCAACGAGATCCTGCAGGCCCGCGGCAAGAAGGGCACCGACAGGTGGGGCTGCCCCATAGATCCTGCCCCATAGATCTGACCCAGAGATCCTGACCCAGAGATCCTGCCTGACCCATAGATCCTGCCCCATAGATCCTGCCCCATAGATCCTGCCCCATAGATCCTGACCCAGAGATCCTGACCCAGAGATCTGACCCAGAGATCCTGCCTGACCCATAGATCCTGACCCATAGATCCTGACCCAGAGATCCTGACCCATAGATCCTGCCCCATAGATCTGACCCAGAGATCCTGACCCATAGATCTGACCCATAGATCCTGACCCAGAGATCTGACCCAGAGATCCTGACCCATAGGTCTGACCCGTAGATCCTGACCCAGAGATCCTGCCTGACCCATAGATCCTGACCCATAGATCCTGCCTAACCCATAGATCTGACCCAGAGATCCTGACCCAGAGATCTGACCCAGAGATCCTGACCCATAGATCCTGACCCAGAGATCCTGACCCATAGATCCTGACCCATAGATCCTGACCTATAGATCCTGACCCATAGATCCTGCCTGACCCATAGATCCTGCCTGACCCATAGATCCTGACCCATAGATCTGCCCCATAGATCCTGACCTATAGATTTGCCCCAGAGATCCTGCCCTATAGATTTGCCCCATTGATCCCCCTGCCCCATATTTCTGTCACCCAGTTTTCACCAAATTCTCACCCCATTTTCCCCAATTTTTGACCCCTTTTTTCCATTTTTATCTCCGATTTTTGATCCTTTTCTCCCGTTTTTCCCCCGTTTTTGACCGTTTCCTCACGTTTTCTCCCCAATTCTCGCCCCAGGGCGGCGCAGATCGAGCTGCTGCAGCACCTGGTGGCCGTGGCCCACGAGCACAACCTGGGGGTGCCCCTGGAGCTGAAAATCAAATTCAACATCGTGGCCTCGCTCTACGACTACAACCCCAACCTGGCCGCCTACATGAAGGTGGAAACTGGGGCGAAAAATGGGGAAAACGGGCAAAACCAAAACCGGGGTGGGAATTGGGACAAGATTGGGAGAAAACCGGGTGAAAAAAGGGTTAAAAACGGGGGAGAAATGGGGTTAAAAATGGGATTTGTTTGGGTGTTGGGTGTGGATTTGGGGCTGAGGGGGATCTGTGGGGCAGGGAATGATCTGTGGGGCAGGGAATGATCTGTGGGGCAGGGAATGATCCGTGGGGCAGGGAATGATCTGTGGGGCAGAGGGGGATCCGTGGGGCAGAGGGGGATCTGTGGGGCAGGGAATGATCTGTGGGGAGGGAATGATCCGTGGGGCAGGGAATGATCCGTGGGGCAGGGAATGATCTGTGGGGCAGGGAATGATCCGTGGGGAGGGAATGATCTGTGGGGCAGGGAATGATCTGTGGGGCAGGGAATGATCCGTGGGGCAGGGAATGATCCGTGGGGCAGAGGGGGATCCGTGGGGAGGGAATGATCTGTGGGGCAGATCTGTGGGGCAGGGAATGATCCATGGGGCAGGGAATGATCCG
Organism: Poecile montanus; assembly: GCA_038429875.1. NCBI lineage: Eukaryota > Metazoa > Chordata > Aves > Passeriformes > Paridae > Poecile > Poecile montanus. The sequence continues at coordinate 368,252 of CM076518.1, read as the reverse complement.
TGGGGCAGGGAATGATCCGTGGGGCAGGGAATGATCTGTGGGGCAGGGAATGATCTGTGGGGCAGATCCGTGGGGCAGAGGGGGATCCGTGGGGCAGAGGGGGATCCGTGGGGCAGGGAATGATCTGTGGGGCAGGGAATGATCCGTGGGGCAGAGGGGGATCCGTGGGGCAGGGAATGATCTGTGGGGCAGGGAATGATCCGTGGGGCAGGGAATGATCCGTGGGGCAGAGGGGGATCCGTGGGGCAGGGAATGATCCGTGGGGCAGGGAATGATCTGTGGGGCAGGGAATGATCCGTGGGGAGGGAATGATCTGTGGGGCAGGGAATGATCTGTGGGGCAGGGAATGATCCGTGGGGCAGGGAATGATCCGTGGGGCAGAGGGGGATCCGTGGGGCAGGGAATGATCTGTGGGGCAGGGAATGATCTGTGGGGCAGGGAATGATCCATGGGGCAGGGAATGATCCGTGGGGCAGGGAATGATCCGTGGGGCAGGGAATGATCTGTGGGGCAGGGAATGATCTGTGGGGCAGATCCGTGGGGCAGAGGGGGATCCGTGGGGCAGAGGGGGATCCGTGGGGCAGGGAATGATCTGTGGGGCAGGGAATGATCCGTGGGGCAGAGGGGGATCCGTGGGGCAGGGAATGATCCGTGGGGCAGGGAATGATCCGTGGGGCAGGGAATGATCTGTGGGGCAGAGGGGGATCCGTGGGGCAGGGAATGATCCGTGGGGCAGAGGGGGATCCGTGGGGCAGGGAATGATCCGTGGGGCAGGGAATGATCCGTGGGGCGCCCCACAGCCGGAGCTGTGGCAGAAGTGCCTGGGCTGCATCGAGGAGCTGCTGGAGCTGCTTTTCGCCCACCCCGAAATTTTCGTCGGCGAAAACGTCCTGGAGGAGTCTGAGAACCTGAGCAACCCCGAGCAGGTGGGGCTGGGGCACTTGTGGGGCAGGGAGGGGCTTCGGGGGCACTTGTGGGGCCGGGAGGGGCTTCAGGGGCACTTATGGGGCAGGGAGGGGCTTCGGGGGCACTTGTGGGGCAGGGAGGGGCTTCGGGGGCACTTGTGGGGCAGGGAGGGGCTTCGGGGGCACTTGTGGGGCAGGGAGGAGCTTCAGGGGCACTTGTGGGGCCGGGAGGGGCTTCGGGGGCACTTGTGGGGCGCTTCCAGGGGAACTTGGGGGGTTTTGGGGTCACTTACGGGGTTGGGAGCAAAATGTGGGGCAGGAAAGGGCATTTTTGGACCTTTGGCGTTCAGTTATGGGGCTGGGGTTTTTCTGTGGGTCACGTACGGGTGCGAGGGTGCACTTGTGGGTCCTGCCCCACACATCCTGCCCCATGGAGCCTGCCCCACACATTTCCATCCCATACATCCCTGCCCCACACATTTCCATCCCACACATCCCTGCCCCACACATCCCTGCCCCACACATCCAGCCCCACACATTTCCACCCCACACGTCCCTGCCCCACTGCAGCCCTTCCGTGTCCGCGGCTGCGTCCTGACCCTGGTGGAGCGGATGGACGAGGAGTTCACCAAGATCATGCAGAACACGGACCCACACTCCCAAGGTGGGTCTGGATGTGGGGCTGGGAGATGTGGGGCAGAGCTCTGCACTCCCAAGGTGGGTCTGGATGTGGGGCTGGGAGATGTGGGGCAGAGCTCTGCACTCCCAGGGTGGGTCTGGATGTGGGGCTGGGAGATGTGGGGCAGAGCTCTGCACTCCCAAGGTGGGTCCGGATGTGGGGCTGGGAGATGTGGGGCAGAGCTCTGCACTCCCAGGGTGGGTCTGGATGTGGGGCTGGGAGATGTGGGGCAGAGCTCTGCCCCCCAGAGCCGCCAAACCCCCCCCCAAAATGGGTTCAAATCCCTCGTAAAGGTGAATTTTGGAGACGATTTTGGCCGATTTTGGTCCTTTTTGCCCTGGATTTGGGGTTTCTGTGGGGCTGAGGAGTCGCTGTGGGGCAGGGACCCCCAAGCTCTGCCCCACAGATTCACAAACACAAAAAAGTCCCAAAAAACCTCGAAAATCGTGAATTTGGGTGCGGTTTTTTGGCCAATTTTGCTCCTTTTCACCCCAAATCTGTGATTTCTGTGGGGCTGGGGGGTTACCTGATAGACAGGTGAGCTCAGGTGTGACTCTGGATGAGCACAGGTGATCTCGGGTGTCCCCAGGTGATCCCAGGTGTATCTCAGGTGTCCCCAGGTGATCTCAGGTGTCCCCAGGTGATCTCAGGTGTCCCCAGGTGATCTCAGGTGTCCCCAGGTGTCCCCAGGTGATCTCAGGTGATCCCCAGGTGTCCCCAGGTGCCCCCAGGTGTCCCCAGCTGCCCCCAGCTGCCCCCAGGTGCCCCCAGGAGCCCCCAGGTGACCCCAGGTGAGCCCAGGTGACCCCAGCTGCCCCCAGGTGAGCCCAGGTGCCCCCAGCTGCCCCCAGGAGCCCCCAGGTGCCCCCAGGTGTCCCCAGCTGTCCCCCAGGTGCCCCCAGGAGCCCCCAGGTGCCCCCAGGAGCCCCCAGGAGCCCCCAGGTGTGCCCAGGTGACCCCAGATGACCCCAGCTGCCCCCAGGTGCCCCCAGGTGCCCCCAGGTGTGCCCAGGTGCCCCCAGGTGACCCCAGCTATCCCCCAGGTGTCCCCAGGTGACCCCAGCTGCCCCCAGGAGCCCCCAGGTGAGCCCAGGTGCCCCCAGGAGCCCCCAGGTGCCCCCAGCTGTCCCCAGCTGCCCCCAGGTGAGCCCAGGTGCCCCCAGGTGACCCCAGGAGCCCCTCAGGTGTCCCCAGGTGACCCCAGGAGCCCCCAGCTGCCCCCAGGAGCCCCCAGGTGAGCCCAGGTGCCCCCAGGTGCCCCCAGGAGCCCCCAGCTGTCCCCAGGTGCCCCCAGGAGCCCCCAGGTGCCCCCAGGTGAGCCCAGGTGCCCCCAGGAGCCCCCAGCTGCCCCCCAGGTGCCCCCAGGTGAGCCCAGGTGTCCCCAGGTGTCCCCCAGGTGTCCCCAGGTGATCCCAGGTGTCCCCAGGTGCCCCCAGGTGAGCCCAGGTGTCCCCAGGTGTCCCCCAGGTGTCCCCAGGTGATCCCAGGTGTCCCCAGGAGCCCCCAGGTGAGCCCAGGTGCCCCCAGGAGCCCCCAGCTGTCCCCAGGTGTCCCCAGGAGCCCCCAGGTGAGCCCAGGTGAGCCCAGGAGCCCCCAGCTGTCCCCCAGGAGCCCCCAGGTGACCCCAGGTGAGCCCAGGTGAGCCCAGGTGAGCCCAGGTGCCCCCAGGTGACCCCAGCTGCCCCCCAGGAGCCCCCAGGAGCCCCCAGGTGCCCCCAGGTGAGCCCAGGTGAGCCCAGGAGCCCCCAGCTGTCCCCAGGAGCCCCCAGGTGAGCCCCCAGGTGAGCCCAGGTGCGCCGTTGCAGAGTACGTGGAGCACCTGAAGGACGAGGGCCGCGTCTGCGCCATCATCGCGCGGCTGCAGCGTTACCTGCAGGGCAAGGGCAGCCCCGAGGAGCTGTGCCGCGTTTACCTGCGCCGCGTCCTCCACACCTACTACAAGTTCGACTACGGCGCCGCCCGCAGGAAGGGCGGGGCCGGCCAGGTGAAGGAGGAGGGGCAGGAGAAGGAGGACGGGCAGGTGAAGGAGGAGGGGCAGGTGAAGGAGGAGGAGGAAGAGGAGGAGGATTCGGAGGCGCTGATGGAGAGGTTGTGCAGGTGAGGAGGGCGGGGCCACACCTGGAGGGGGGTGGGGCACACCTGGGCACACCTGGAGGGGGGTGGGGCACATCTGGGTGGGGTTAGGAGACACAGGGAAGGGGTGGGGACACACCTGGGTGGGGTTAGAACACACCTGGGCACACCTGGTAGGGGTGGGGACACACGTGGGTGGGGCCAGGACACACCTGGGTGGGGTTAGAACACACCTGGGCACACCTGGAAGGGGTGGGGACACACCTGGACACACCTGTGTTGGGGAAATGGAGGCAGGAGCACACCTGGGCACACCTGGGTGGGGTTAGGGCACACAGGGAAGGGGTGGGGCACACCTGGGTGTGGCCAGAACACACCTGGGTGGGGTTAGAACACACCTGGGTGGGGCCAAGACACAGCTGGGCACGCCTGGAAGGGGTTTGGACACACCTGGGTGGGGCCAGGACACACCTGGGCCACCTTTACCTGTCCTGTTCCTGTCTCACCTGTCCCTAAAAGCCCGGGATTTCTGGTGTTCCTCACCTGGGCAGGTGTGTCTCACCTGTGGCTCTCACCTGGCCAGGTGTGTCTCACCTGTGGCTCTCACCTGGCCAGGTGTGTCTCACCTGTCCCACCCATGGGTCTCACCTGGCCAGGTGTGTCTCACCTGTCCCACCTGTGGCTCTCACCTGGCCAGGTGTGTCCCACCTGTGGCTCTCACCTGGGCAGGTGTGTCTCACCTGTCCCACCTGTGGCTCTCACCTGGCCAGGTGTGTCTCACCTGTCCCACCTGTGGCTCTCACCTGGGCAGGTTCGTGTACGCCAAGGACCGCACGGACCGGATCCGCACCTGCGCCATCCTGTGCCACATTTACCACCACGCCCTGCACAGCCGCTGGTACCGCGCCCGCGACCTGATGCTGATGTCACACCTGCAGGACAACATCCAGCATGCTGACCCACCTGTGCAGGTAAATCACACCTGGGGGGGGAAATCACACACCTGGGCAGGTAAACATCACACCTGCAGGACAACATCCAGCATGCTGACCCACCTGTGCAGGTGAGTGATACACCTGGGCAGGTAAACATCACACCTGCAGGACAACATCCAGCACGCTGACCCACCTGTGCAGGTAAACATCACACCTGGGGGGGTTAAACACACACCTGGGCAGGTAAATCACACACCTGGGGGGTTAAACACACACCTGAGGGGTTAAACACACACCTGCAGGACAACATCCAGCACGCTGACCCACCTGTGCAGGTGAGTGATACACCTGGGCAGGTAAATCACACCTGGGCAGGTAAACATCACACCTGTGCAGGTAAACATCACACCTGGGGGGTTAAACATCACACCTGCAGGACAACATCCAGCATGCTGACCCACCTGTGCAGGTGAGTGATACACCTGGGCAGGTAAATCACACCTGGGGGGGTTAAACACACACCTGCAGGACAACATCCAGCACGCTGACCCACCTGTGCAGGTGAGTGATACACCTGGGCAGGTAAATCACACCTGGGGGGGTTAAACACACACCTGCAGGACAACATCCAGCACGCTGACCCACCTGTGCAGGTAAACACACCTGGGCAGGTGAGTGATACACCTGGGGGGGTTAAACACACACCTGGGCAGGTAAATCACACACCTGGGGGGGTTAAACACACACCTGCCCAGGTAACACACACATGTCCATGTAACCCCGAGCTCACCTGTCCAGGTGTCCCGAGCTCACCTGCCCATGTAACCCCAGCTCACCTGCCCAGGTAACCCCCCTCACCTGCCCAGGTAACACACACCTGCCCAGGTGTCCCGCGCTCACCTGCCCAGGTAACCCCTCGCTCACCTGTCCGTGTTACCCGCGCTCACCTGCCCAGGTAACCTGAGCTCACCTGCCCAGGTAACACAAACACACCTGCCCAGGTAACCCCGAGCTCACCTGCCCAGGTGTCCCGCGCTCACCTGCCCAGGTAACCCCTGGCTCACCTGCCCATGTAACACACACATGTCCATGTTACCCGCGCTCACCTGCCCAGGTAACACAAACACACATGTGTCCAGGTGTTCTGAGCTCACCTGTCCATGTAACCCGCGCTCACCTGCCCAGGTAACCCCAGCTCACATGTCCAGGTTACCCAAGCTCACCTGCCCAGGTAACACACGTGTCCAGGTGTCCCGCGCTCACCTGCCCAGGTAACCCCTGGCTCACCTGTCCATGTAACCCGCGCTCACCTGCCCATGTAACACACATGTCCAGGTGTTCTGAGCTCACCTGCCCAGGTAACCCCTGGCTCACCTGCCCAGGTAACACAAACACACCTGCCCAGGTGTCCCGCGCTCACCTGCCCAGGTAACCCCTCTCACCTGCCCAGGTAACACACACATGTGTCTGGGTTACCTGCGCTCACCTGCCCAGGTAACCCCTGGCTCACCTGCCCATGTAACACACACATGTCCATGTAACCTGGCTCACCTGTCCAGGTAACACACATGTGTCCATGTAACCCCAGCCCACCTGCCCATGTAACACACACATGTCCAGGTGTTCTGAGCTCACCTGTCCATGTAACCGGCGCTCACCTGCCCAGGTAACCCTCTCTCACCTGTCCCCGCAGATCCTGTACAACCGCACCATGGTGCAGCTGGGGATCTGCGCCTTCCGGCAGGGCCTGATCAAGGACGCGCACAACGCCCTGCTGGACATCCAGTCCTCGGGCCGGGCCAAGGAGCTGCTGGGCCAGGGGCTGCTCCTGCGCAGCCTCCAGGAGCGCAACGCCGAGCAGGAGAAGGTGGAGAAGCGCCGCCAGGTGCCCTTCCACATGCACGTCAACCTGGAGCTCCTCGAGTGCGTCTACCTGGTGGCGGCCATGCTGCTGGAGATCCCCTACATGGCGGCGCACGAGTTCGACGCGCGCCGCAGGATGATCAGCAAGCAGTTCCACCACCAGCTGCGGGTGGGGGAGAGGCAGCCGCTGCTGGGTACGGGGGCTTTGGGGGGTTTTGGGGTGGGAAGTTGGGGTTTTGGGGTCAAAAGTTGGGTTTGGAGGTCCATAATTGTGTTATTCAGGCGTTGGTTTGATGGCTTTATCTCCTAAAATGGAAGTACTGGATCTCCTTGAGGTTCTTCAGAGCTCGGTTGGTGGTTCTGGGTCAAAAGTTGGGGTTTTGGGGTCGAAAGTTGGGTTTGGAGGTCGAAAGTTGGGTTTGGAGGTCCATAATTGTGTTATTCAGGAGTTGGTTTGGTGGATTTATCTCCTAAAATGGAGGTTTTGGATCTTCTTGATGTTCTTCAGAGCATGGTTGGTGGTTCTGGGTCAAAAGTTGGGGGTTTGGGGTCGAAAGTTGGGTTTGGAGATCCACAATTGTGTTATTCAGGAGCTGATTTGGTGGTTTTATCTCCTAAAATGGAGGTTTTGGATCTTTTTGAGGTTCCTCAGAGCATGGTTGGGTTCTTCAGATGAGACTTGAGGGGTTTTGGGGTGGAAAGTTGAGTTTTTGGGGTCGAAAGTTGGGTTTGGAGGTCCATAATTATGTTATTCAGGGGTTGGTTTGGTTGTTTTATCTCCTAAAATGGAGGTTTTAGATCTTCTTGATGTTCTTCAGAGCATGGTTGGTGGTTCTGGGTCACAACTCAGAATTTTGGGGTCGAAAGTTGGGTTTTGAGGTCCATAATTGTGTCATTCAGGCCTTGGTTTGGTGGATTTATCTTTTAAAATGGAGGTTTTGGATCTTCTTGATGTTCCTCAGAGCATGGTTGGGTTCCCCAGATGAGACTTGAGGGGTTTTGCCCAAAAATTGGGGTTTTGGGGTGGAAAGTTGGGGTTTTGGGGTCGAAAGTTGGGTTTGGAGGTCCATAATTATGTCATTCAGGCTTTGGTTTGGTGGATTTATCTCCTAAAATTGGAGTTCTGGATCTTCTTGAGGTTCCTCAGAGAACAGTCGGTGGTTGTGGCTCAAAACTCAGGGTTTTGGGGTTGAAAGTTGGGTTTTGAGGTCCATAATTGTGTTATTCAGGCCTTGGTTTGGTTGTTTTATCTCCTAAAATGGAGGTTTTAGATCTTCTTGATGTTCTTCAGACCATGGTTGGTGGTTCACAACTCGGGATTTTGGGGTGGAAAGTTGGGTTTGGAGGTCCATAGTTGTGTTGTTCAGGAGTTGGTTTAGGTTTCCCCTAAAATTGGGATTTTTTTCCCCAAAACCGGGGATTATTTTCCCCAAAAAATCAGGATTTTTTTCCCCTAAAATGGGGATTTTTTCCCCCAAAAATGGGGATTTTTTTCCCCAAAACTGGGGATTTTTTTCCCCAAAAATTGGGTATTTTTTTCCAAACAATTGGGGATTTCTTTCCCCAAAAATGGGGATTTTTTCCCCAAAACCAGGGATTATTTTCCCCAAAAATTGGGATTTTTTTCCCTAAAAATGGGGATTTTTTTCCCCAAAAACGGGGATTATTTCCCCCAAACATGGGGATTTTTTTCCCCAAAAAATCAGGATTGTTTTCCCCTAAAATAGGGATTATTTTCCCCAAAAATTGGGATTTTTTCCCCAAAAATCGGGATTTTTTTCCCCTAAAATGGGGATTTTTTCCCCCAAAAACGGGGATTATTTTCCCCAAAAATGGGGATTTTTTTCCCCAAAACCAGGGATTTTTTTCCCCAAAAATGGGGATTTTTTTCCCCTAAAATGGGGATTTTTTCCCTAAAAATGGGAATTTTTTTCCCCAAAAATTGGGATTTTTTTCCCCAAAAATTGGGATTTTTTTCCCAAAACTGGGGATTATTTTCCCCAAAAAATCAGGTTTTTTTTCCCCTAAAATGAGGATTATTTTCCCCAAAAATGGGGATTTCTTTCCCCAAATATCAGGATTTTTTCCCCAAAAATGGGGATTTTTTCCCCAAAAATTTGGGATTTTTTCCCCCAAAAATGGAGATTATTTTCCCAAAAATTGGTATTTTTTCCTCCAAAAATGGGGATTTTTTCCCCAAAACCAGGGATTATTTTCCCAAAAAAATCAGGATTTTTTCCCCCAAAAATCGGTATTTTTTTCCCCAAAATGGGGATTTTTTTCCCAAAAAAATGGGGATTTTTTCCCCAAAAATCGGTATTTTTTTCCCCAAAAATTGGTATTTTTTCCCCAAAAATCGGTATTTTTTTCCCCAAAAACGGGTATTTTTTTCCCAAAAATGGGGATTTTTTCCCCAAAAATTGGGATTTTTTCCCCCAAAAATGGGGATTTTTTCCCCAAAAATGGGGATTTTTTCCCCCAAAAACAGGGATTTTTTCCCCCAAAAATTGGTATTTTTTCCCCAAAAATCGGTATTTTTTCCCCCAAAAAATCAGGGTATTTTTCCCCTAAAATGGGTATTTTTTCCCCAAAAATCGGTATTTTTTTCCCCAAAAATGGGTATTTTTTCCCCAAAAATTGGTATTTTTCCCCCAAAAATCGGTATTTTTTTCCCCAAAAATTGGTATTTTTTCCCCAAAAATCGGTATTTTTTTCCCCAAAAACGGGTATTTTTTTCCCAAAAATGGGGATTTTTTCCCCAAAAATTGGGATTTTTTCCCCCAAAAATCGGTATTTTTTCCCCCAAAAATTGGTATTTTTTCCCCCAAAAATCGGTATTTTTCCCCCAAAAATCGATATTTTTCCCCCCAAAACGTGTATTTTTCCCCCAAACCGTGTGTTTTTCCCAATCCGAGCGTTTCTCCCCCCAAACCCGCTCAGGGCCCCCCGAGTCCATGCGGGAGCACGTGGTGGCCGCCTCCAAGGCGATGAAGACGGGGGACTGGCGCCGCTGCCACCGCTTCGTGGTCAACGAGAAGATGAACGGCAAAGTCTGGGACCTGTTCCCCGAGGCCGAGCAGGTGCGCGCCATGCTGGTCAGGTGAGCGCTTTTTGGGGGGGTTTGGGGGGGTTTGGGGGAGTTTGGGGGAGTTTGGGGGATTTTTGGGGAGTTTTGGGGAGTTTTGGGGATTTTTTGGGATTTTTGGGGATTTTTTGGGATTTTTTTTGGGATTTTACTTTATTTTTATTTTATTTTTTGGGATTTTTTGGGGATTTTTGGGGATTTTTTGGGATTTTTTTAAAGATTTTACTTTATTTTTATTTTGTTTTTTGGGATTTTTTGGGGGATTTTTTGGGGATTTTTTGGGATTTTTTTGGGGATTTTTTTGGATTTTTTTTAAGATTTTACTTTATTTTTATTTTATTTTTTGGGATTTTTTGGGGATTTTTTGGGATTTTTGGGGATTTTTTGGGGATTTTTTTGGGGAATTTTGGGGATTTCTTGGGAATTTTTGGGGGGATTTTTTGGGGATTTTTTGGGATTTTTTGGGGATTTTTTGGGGATTTTTTGGGATTTTTTGGGAATTTTTTTGGGATTTTACTTTATTTTTATTTTATTTTTTGGGGATTTTTTTGGGATTTTTGGGGATTTTTTGGGATTTTTTTTAAGATTTTACTTTATTTTTGTTTTATCTTTTGGGATTTTTTGGGGATTTTTTGGGATTTTTTTGGGATTTTTTTGGGGATTTTTTGGGATTTTTTGGGATTTTTTTGGGGATTTTTTGGGGATTTTTTGGGATTTTTGGGGAGTTTTGGGGATTTTTTGGGGATTTTTGGGGATTTTTTTGGGGATTTTTTTGGATTTTTTTTAAGATTTTACTTTATTTTTATTTTATTTTTTGGGATTTTTTTGGGGATTTTTGGTGGATTTTTTGGGGATTTTTTAGGGGATTTTTTTGGGGAATTTTGGGGATTTCTTGGGAATTTTTGGGGGGATTTTTTGGGGATTTTTTGGGATTTTTTGGGGATTTTTTGGGGATTTTTTGGGGATTTTTGGGGGATTTTTTTGGGATTTTACTTTATTTTTATTTTATTTTTTGGGGATTTTTTTGGGATTTTTGGGGATTTTTTGGGATTTTTTTTAAGATTTTACTTTATTTTTGTTTTATCTTTTGGGATTTTTTGGGGATTTTTTGGGATTTTTTTGGGGATTTTCGGGGATTTTTGGGGATTTTTTGGGGATTTTTTTTGGGGAATTTTGGGGATTTCTTGGGAATTTTTGGGGGGATTTTTTGGGATTTTTTTGGGAATTTTTTAGGGTTTTTTTTTTTGGTATTTTATTTTACTTTTATTTTATTTTTTGGGAATTTTTTTGGAATTTTTGGGGGATTTTTTGGGGAATTTTTGGGGTTTTTTGGGGGATTTTTTTTGGATTTTATTTCATTTTTATTTTACCTTTTGGGATTTTTTGGGAATTTTTGTGGGGGGAATTTTTGCGGATTTTTTTTGGGGAAGTTTTTGGGGTCAGGAAATGAGGATTTTGGAGCATGGGGGAGGGGCCAGGTGTGTCCAGGTGTGTCCCCACCCCTCCAGCTCCCCCCAGGTGTCCCCAGGTGTGTTCTGGGTGTCCCCAGGTGTCCCCAGGTACGTTCAGGCACGTTCCAGGTGAGTTCCAGACCCGGTTCTAGACTGGGTTCCAGAACGTTCTAGACTGGGTTCTAGAGCGGTTCTAGACTCGGTTCTAGACTGGGTTCTAGACTCGGTTCTAGAACGTTCTAGACTGGGTTCTAGAGCGGTTCTAGACTGTTCTAGACTCGGTTCTAGACTCGGTTCTAGGTACGTTCTAGAGGTTCTAGACTGCTCTAGAACGTTCTAGACTCGGTTCTAGAGCGGTTCTAGACTCGGTTCTAGGTACGTTCTAGATCGGGTTCTAGGTGTGTTCTAGAACGTTCTAGAGCGGTTCTAGACTCGGTTCTAGATCGGTTCTAGGCTGGGTTCCAGACTGGGTCCCAGGTGTGCCCAGGCACCCCCAGGTGTGTCCAGGTGTGTGCCAGGTGTATCTCAGGTGTATCTCAGCTGTGCCCAGGTGTCCCCAGGTGTATCTCAGGTGTGCCAGGTGTGCCCAGCTGTGCCCAGGTGTACCCCAGGTGTGCCAGGTGTGTCTCAGGTGTATCCCAGGTGTATCCCAGGTGTGCCAGGTGTGTCTCAGGTGTATCCCAGGTGTATCCCAGGTGTGCCAGGTGTGTCTCAGGTGTATCCCAGGTGTGCCCAGGTGTGCCCAGCTGTGCCCAGCTGTGCCCAGCTGTGCCCAGGTGTACCCCAGGTGTGCCAGGTGTGTCTCAGGTGTATCCCAGGTGTACCCCAGGTGTGCCAGGTGTATCTCAGGTGTCCCAGGTGTATCTCAGGTGTATCTCAGGTGTCCCCAGGTGTGCCCAGGTGTCCCCAGGTGTATCTCAGGTGTGCCCAGGTGTGCCAGGTGTGTCTCAGGTGTCCCCAGGTGTCCCCAGGTGTGTCCCAGGTGTGCCCAGGTGTGCCCAGGTGTATCTCAGGTGTGTCCTAGGTGTGCCAGGTGTTCCCTTTTCCCGCAGGAAGATCCAGGAGGAGTCCCTCCGCACGTACCTGTTCACCTACAGCAGCGTCTACGACTCCATCAGGTGAAACAAAAATGGGAATTTTGGGGTGGAAAATGGGAATTTTGGGAAAAAAAAAAAAAGGGAATTTTGGGGTGAAAAAAAGGGGAATTTTGGGGAAAAAAAAAAAAAGGGAATTTTGGCGTGAAAAAAAAGGGAATTTTGGGGTGAAAAAAATTGGAATTTTGGGGTAAAAAGCAGGGAATTTTAGGATAAAAAACCGGGGAATTTTGGGGTAAAAAAGCTGAATTTTGGGGTAAGAAAACAGGGAATTTTGGGGTAAAAACGGGGAATTTTGGGGTAAAAAAGCTGAATTTTGGGGTAAAAACAGGGCAGATTTTGGGGTAAAACAGGGCAGATTTTGGGGTGAAAAAGCTGAATTTTGGGGTAAAAGAAGCAGGTAAATTTTGGGGTAAAACAGGGCAGATTTTGGGGTAAAACAGGGCAGATTTTGGTGTAAAAAAGCTGAATTTTGGGGTAAGAAAATGGGTAATTTTGGGGTAAAAAAATGGGAATTTTGGGGTGAAAGAAGGAGGTGAATTTTGGGTTAAAAAAGGTTAATTTTGGGGTACAAAGGGGTCAGATTTTGGGGTGAAAAGGGGTCAGATTTTGGGGTAAAACCGGGGGATTTTGGGGTAAAAGGGGTCAGATTTTGGGGTGAAAAAGCTGAATTTTGGGGTAAAAGAAGCAGGTAAATTTTGGGGTAAAAAGGGGTCAGATTTTGGGGTGAAAAAGCTGAATTTTGGGGTGAAACGGGGTCAGATTTTGGGGTAAAAAAGCTGAATTTTGGGGTAAGAAAATGGGAATTTTGGGGTGAAAGAAGGAGGTGAATTTTGGGTTAAAAAAGGTGAATTTTGGGGTACAAAGGGGTCAGATTTTGGGGTAAAACCAGGGGATTTTGGGGTGAAAAGGGGTCAGATTTTGGGGTGAAAAAGCTGAATTTTGGGGTAAAACGGGGTCAGATTTTGGGGTGAAAAAGCTGAATTTTGGGGTAAGAAAATGGGAATTTTGGGGTGAAAGAAGGAGGTGAATTTTGGGTTAAAAAAGGTGAATTTTGGGGTACAAAGGGGTCAGATTTTGGGGTAAAACCAGGGGATTTTGGGGTAAAAAGGGGTCAGATTTTGGGGTGAAAAGGGGTCAGATTTTGGGTTAAAAAAGGTGAATTTTGGGGTGAAAAGGGGTCAGATTTTGGGGTGAAAAGGGGTCAGATTTTGGGTTAAAAAAGGTGAATTTTGGGGTACAAAGGGGGTCAGATTTTGGGGTGAAAAGGGGTCAGATTTTGGGGTAAAACTGGGGGATTTTGGGGTACAAAGGGGTCAGATTTTGGGGTGAAAAGGGCGGAAATGGGGATTTTGCAGCATGGAGACGCTGGCGGCCATGTTTGAGCTGGACCTGCCCACGGTGCACGGAATCATCAGCAAAATGATCATCAACGAGGAGCTGATGGTGAGCGCTCACCTGGGCACAGGTGGGGACAGGTGTGGGCACAGGTGTGGGGACAGGTGTGGGACAGGTGTGGGACAGGTGTGGGACAGGTGTGGGACAGGTGTGGCCTCATCTGGGCACAGGTGTGGGGACAGGTGTGGGGACAGGTGTGGCCTCACCTGGGCACAGGTGTGGGGACAGGTGTGGGGACAGGTGTGGGACAGGTGTGGGGACAGGTGTGGGACAGGTGTGGGACAGGTGTGGGACAGGTGTGGGACAGGTGGGGCACAGGTGTGGGGACAGGTGTGGGACAGGTGTGGGGACAGGTGTGGGGACAGGTGTGGCACAGGTGTGGGGACAGGTGTGGGACAGGTGTGGGGACAGGTGTGGGGACAGGTGTGGGACAGGTGTGGGACAGGTGTGGCCTCACCTGGGGACAGGTGTGGGCACAGGTGTGGGACAGGTGGGGCACAGGTGTGGGACAGGTGTGGGACAGGTGTGGGACAGGTGTGGGACAGGTGTGGGACAGGTGTGGGGACAGGTGTGGGACAGGTGTGGGGACAGGTGGGGCACAGGTGTGGGACAGGTGTGGGGACAGGTGTGGGGACAGGTGTGGGGACAGGTATGGGACAGGTGTGGGGACAGGTGGGGCACAGGTGTGGGACAGGTGTGGGACAGGTGTGGCCTCACCTGGGCACAGGTGGGGCACAGGTGTGGGACAGGTGTGGGGACAGGTGTGGGGACAGGTGGGGCACAGGTGTGGGACAGGTGTGGGGATAGGTGTGGCCTCACCTGGGGACAGGTGTGGGACAGGTGTGGGACAGGTGTGGCCTCACCTGGGGACAGGTGTGGGACAGGTGTGGGGACAGGTGTGGGACAGGTGTGGGGACAGGTGTGGGACAGGTGTGGGACAGGTGTGGGGACAGGTGTGGGGATAGGTGTGGCCTCACCTGGGGACAGGTGTGGGACAGGTGTGGGACAGGTGTGGGACAGGTGTGGGGATAGGTGTGGCCTCACCTGGGGACAGGTGTGGGACAGGTGTGGGACAGGTGTGGCCTCACCTGGGGACAGGTGTGGGACAGGTGTGGGGACAGGTGTGGGACAGGTGTGGGGACAGGTGTGGGACAGGTGTGGGACAGGTGTGGGGACAGGTGTGGGGATAGGTGTGGCCTCACCTGGGGACAGGTGTGGGACAGGTGTGGGACAGGTGTGGGACAGGTGTGGGGATAGGTGTGGCCTCACCTGGGGACAGGTGTGGGACAGGTGTGGCACAGGTGTGGGACAGGTGTGGGGACAGGTTGGGGACAGGTGTGGGGACAGGTTGGGGACAGGTGTGGGACAGGTGTGGGGACAGGTGTGGGACAGGTGTGGCCTCACCTGGGGACAGCTGTGGGACAGGTGGGGCACAGGTTGGGGACAGGTGTGGGGACAGGTTGGGGACAGGTGTGGGACAGGTGTGGGGACAGGTTGGGGACAGGTGTGGGACAGGAGTGGGACAGGTGTGGGGACAGGTGTGGGACAGGTGTGGGGACAGGTGTGGCCTCACCTGGGGACAGGTGTGGGACAGGTGTGGGACAGGTGTGGGACAGGTGTGGGACAGGAGTGGGACAGGTGTGGGGACAGGTGTGGGACAGGTGTGGGACAGGTGTGGGACAGGTGTGGCACAGGTGTGGGGACAGGTGTGGGGACAGGTGTGGGACAGGTGTGGGGACAGGTTGGGGACAGGTGTGGGACAGGAGTGGGACAGGTGTGGCCTCACCTGGGCTCCATTCGGGGGCAGTCTGGGGCAGTTTCCGGCCGGTTCCGGGGTTACCTGTGCGGACAGGTGAGGTCGGGTCTCACCTGGCCACGGCTCCGGCGTCACCTGGAGCCGCAGTGGGATGGGAGACGCCGTTTTGGGGCGATTTGGGGCATTTTTGGGGCGATTTGGGGCATTTTTGGGGCTGTTTGGGGCATTTTTGGGGCGATTTGGGGCATTTTTGGGGCGATTTGGGGCATTTTTGGGGCGATTTGGGGCATTTTTGGGGCCGTTTGGGGCATTTTTGGGGCCGTTTGGGGCATTTTTGGGGCCGTTTTGGGGCGGTTTGGGGCCGTTCCCGGGGCTCAGCCCAGCTCAGGTGAGCCTCACCTGTGCACACCTGCAGGCCTCGCTGGACCAGCCCACGGCCACGGTGATGATGCACCGCACCGAGCCCACGGCCACCCAGAACCTGGCGCTGCAGCTGGCCGAGAAACTGGGCAACCTGGTGGAGAACAACGAGCGCGTGCTGGACCAGCGGCAGGGAGCCTACGGCGGCTACTTCAGAGGTGAGCGCACCTGGGGGCACCTGGGGACAGCTGGGGACAGCTGGGGACACACCTGGGGACACCTGGGGACACCTGGGCACAGCTGGGGACACCTGGGGACAGCTGGGCACACCCAAAACACACCTGGGCACAGCTGGGCACACCTGGGCACACCTGGGGACACCTGGGGACACCTGGGGACACCTGGGCGCACCTGGGGACACCTGGGGACACCTGGGACACACCTGGGCACACCTGGGGACACCTGGGGACACCTGGGGACACCCAAAACACACCTGGGACACACCTGGGGTACTCGGGGATACACCTGGGATACACCTGGACACACCTGGGCACATCTGGGCGCACCTGGGGACACCTGGGGACACCCAAAACACACCTGGGGGCACCTGGGGACAGCTGGGGATACCTGGGCACACCTGGGGTACACCTGGATACACCTGGACACACCTGGGATACACCTGGGCACACCTGGGGACACCTGGGCACACCTGGGGACACCTGGGATACACCTGGGGACACCTGGGGACAGCTGGGGACACCTGGGGACACCTGGGGACAGCTGGGGACACCTGGGATACACCTGGGCACACCTGGGCACACCTGGGGTACACCTGGGGACAGCTGGGGACACCCAAAACACACCTGGGATACACCTGGGGTACTGGGGGATACACCTGGGCACACCTGGGCACACCTGGGCACACCTGGGGACACCTGGGGACACCTGGGCACACCTGGGGACACCTGGGCACACCTGGGATACACCTGGGGGCACCTGGGCACACCTGGGGACACCTGGGATACACCTGGGATACACCTGGGCACACCTGGGGTACTCAAGGACACACCTGGGCACACCCAAGCCCCGCCCCAGTCTCACCTGTGCCGTCTCTCCCTGCAGACCAGAAAGATGGCGGATACCGCAAAGGTGACGGTTACCTGCGGCGCGGCGGCTTCCGGCAGGAGCGCGGCAACTACTGAGCCTCACCTGCGCCACGGCGGGACCCTCACCTGTCCCAGGGAACCTCACCTGTGCCAGGGTGTGACCCTCACCTGTGCCAGGGAGCCTCACCTGTCCCACAGAGCCCTCACCTGTCCCAGGGAGCCTCACCTGTCCCAGGGTGTGACCCTCACCTGTGCCAGGGTGTGACCCTCACCTGTCCCATGGCAGGACCCTCACCTGTCCCACAGAGCCCTCACCTGTGCCAGGGAGCCTCACCTGTGCCAGGGACCCTCACCTGTCCCAGGGAGCCTCACCTGTCCCACAGAGCCCTCACCTGTGCCAGGGACCCTCACCTGTCCCAGGGACCCTCACCTGTCCCAGGGACCCTCACCTGTCCCACAGAGCCCTCACCTGTCCCAGGGCGTGGCCCTCACCTGTCCCACCTGCCCTCACCTGTCCCATGGCTCCATCGGGGGTCCCGCTGTTGGAAATTAATAAAGGAATTATTAAAGAGCGCATTAATGAGGAGTTAATTAACGCGTTAATTGACGTGTTAACGAAGGGCGGGGCAGGGGCTGCCCCATAGCTCCGCCCCCTGCCCCATAAGTGACCCCAGAGCTCCTCCCCCTCACCTTTTCCCGCCTTTTTTCCCTCCCCTCACCTTTTCCCGCCTTTTTCCCCTCACCTTTTCCCGCCTTTTTTCCCCTCACCTTTTCCCGCCTTTTTTTCCCCCCCTCACCTTTTCCCGCCTTTTTCCCCCCTCACCTTTTCCCGCCTTTTTCCCTCCCCTCACCTTTTCCCGCCTTTTTTCCCTCCCTCACCTTTTCCCGCCTTTTTTCCCCCTCACCTTTTCCCGCCTTTTTTCCCCCTCACCTTTTCCCGCCTTTTTCCCCCCTCACCTTTTCCCGCCTTTTTCCCCCCTCACCTTTTCCCGCCTTTTTCCCCCCCTCACCTTTTCCCGCCTTTTTTCCCCCCTCACCTTTTCCCGCCTTTTTTCCCCCTCACCTTTTCCCGCCTTTTTCCCCCCCTCACCTTTTCCCGCCTTTTTTTCCCCCCCTCACCTTTTCCCGCCTTTTCTCCTCCCCTCACCTTTTCCCGCCTTTTTCCCTCCCTCACCTTTTCCCGCCTTTTTCCCCCTCACCTTTTCCCGCCTTTTTCCCCCCCCTCACCTTTTCCCGCCTTTTTCCCTCCCTCACCTTTTCCCGCCTTTTTCCCCCTCACCTTTTCCCGCCTTTTTCCCCCCCCTCACCTTTTCCCGCCTTTTTTCCCCTCCCTCACCTTTTCCCGCCTTTTTCCCCTCACCTTTTCCCGCCTTTTTCCCCCCCTCACCTTTTCCCGCCTTTTTCCCCCCTCACCTTTTCCCGCCTTTTTTCCCCTCCCTCACCTTTTCCCGCCTTTTTTCCCCTCACCTTTTCCCGCCTTTTCTCCTCCCCTCACCTTTTCCCGCCTTTTTCCCCCCCTCACCTTTTCCCGCCTTTTTCCCCCCTCACCTTTTCCCGCCTTTTTCCCCCTCACCTTTTCCCGCCTTTTTTCCCCCCCTGTGTCACCCCCGGATTCTTCCCATTAATTCCCCGTTTTAACCAAATAACCACTTAAAACCCATAATTAACTCTAATTAATTAATTACCCTCGTTAATTACCCTCGTTAACGAGCGACAAGGGGAGGGGGGTGTCCCCGTAACTTTCCCCGTAAGTTCCACCCTGTAAATTCTCCTTTTTAATACAATTAATTAATTGACAAAACAGTTAATTAATTAAGCAATTATTTAACAATTAACAATTTATTAACAGCAATTTATTAACGAGCTGCAGGGTGTGTCCCCCTGCCCCGCAATCTGCCCCACAGCTCCCCGCTTTGACAAAATTAATTAACGACAAAAAACATGAATTAATTGCTTTCAATGATTAATTAATTAACCAACTCTCGTTAATGAGCAACGAGGAGATGCCCCCTGCCCCATAGCGGTGCCCCAGAGATCATTCAGCCATTAATTACTCATTAAGAAACCCCCTCGTTAATGAGTGACGAGGCCGGGGGAGGGGCGGCTTTGCCCCTCATTAATCCCTCACTAATTAACCCCGTTAATGAATGACCCCGGGGGGGGGGTGGGGGGGATAAATTCACCCTTCCCCCACCTCCCTCAGGGTCCTGCTGGTGCCGCCATGGGGCAGGGGGGGTCCCTGGGGAGATCTGTGGGGCAGAGGGGACTTATGGGGGGATCTATGGGGCAGGGGGGCTCCCTGGAGAGGTTTATGTGGGGATCTGTGGGGCAGAGGGGATTTATGAGGAGATCTGTGGGGCAGAGATCTCTGGGGGGATCTGTGGGGCAGAGGGGATTTATGTGGGGATCTGTGGGGCAGAGGAGATCTCTGGGAGGATCTGTGGGGCAGAGGGAATTTATGGGGGGATCTGTGGGGCAGAGGGGATTTATGGGGGGATCCGTGGGGCAGGAGGGATCTGTGGGGGGATCCGTGGGGCAGGAGGGATCTGTGGGGGGATCCGTGGGGCAGGGGGGATCTGTGGGGGGATCTGTGGGGCAGGAGGGATCTGTGGGGGGATCTGTGGGGCAGAGGGGATCCGTGGGGGGATCCGTGGGGCAGGAGGGATCTGTGGGGCAGGGGGGATCTGTGGGGCAGGGGGGATCCGTGGGGCAGGAGGGATCTGTGGGGGGATCTATGGGGCAGGAGGGATCCGTGGGGGGATCTATGGGGCAGGAGGGATCTGTGGGGGGATCTATGGGGCAGGGGGGATCTGTGGGGCAGGGAGGGCCGGACGCTGGGGAGGGGTCGCCGTTGCAGGTGCGGGTGAGGGAGGGCCGGGCCCTGGCGGCCCTGGGAGGGTGGGAGCTGCTCCGGGCCCTGCTCGTGTTCGCCCTCTGCTCCCAGCCCTGGCTGCAGCGGGACCCCGAGGCGGTGAGACCCCCTCCCCAAAATGGGGACCCCCTCCCCAAAACGGGGACCCCTCCCCAAAACGGGGACCCCCTCCCCAAAACGGGGACCCCCTCCCCAAAACGGGGACCCCCTCCCCAGTCACGGACTCCTGACCCAAAACGGGGACCCCTCCCCAAAACGGGGACCCCCTCCCCAAAACGGGGACCCCCTCCCCAAAACGGGGACCCCTCCCCAAAACGGGGACCCTCTCCCCAAAACGGGGACCCTCTCCCCAAAATGGGGACCCTTCCCCAAAACGGGGACCCCCTCCCCAAAACGGGGACCCCCTCCCCAAAACGGGGACCCTCTCCCCAAAACGGGGACCCCTCCCCAGTCACGGACCCCCTCCCCAAAATGGGGACCCCTCCCCAAAACGGGGACCCTCTCCCCAAAACGGGGACCCCTCCCCAAAACGGGGACCCTCTCCCCAAAACGGGGACCCCTCCCCAGTCACGGACCCCCTCCCCAAAATGGGGACCCCTCCCCAAAACGGGGACCCCTCCCCAAAACGGGGACCCCCGCCCCAAAACGGGGACCCCCTCCCCAAAATGGAGACCCCCGCCCCAAAACGGGGACCCCCTCCCCAGTCACGGACCCCTGACCCAAAACGGGGACCCCCTCCCCAGTCACGCACCCCTGACCCACGGCCAGCCCCACACAGAGGCACCCTCAGGCCTCGCCGCCATTTCCTGCCCTCAGCAGCGACCTCCAAACCTCCCCCCTTGCCCCATAAAGGCCCCCAAATGACCCCCAAGCCCTTCCCAGCCCTACAAGTGACCCCCAAACTCACCCCTCGTCCCTCCCTGGGGGGAAAGTGGGGCACCCCCTTGCTCCTGTTCCCTCATGGCTCCCCTCCTTCCCTCAGGGAGCGGAGACCATTTTGTCCCTTCAGTTCTTCCCCAGCCCCTCACAGTTTCCCGCCATTTCCTCCCCTCACGCTCCGCCGCCATTTTCTCCCCATCCCGCCCCACATCTTCCCGCATTCCCCGCAGTTCCTGTGGGCGTCCCGGCGGGTGCTCGGTCCCCGCCTGTGGCGGGCGCTTCTCTCCGCCTCCCTGTGGGGACAATTCGCCGTCGGCCGGAGCCCGGCGGCCGTGCAGGAGCTGTCCCAGCGGCTCCGGGCCCGGGGCCTGCGCCCGATGCTGGCCTTGCCCATCGAAGGCGAGGGGCCGGATGGCGAGGGGTGAGTGGGAGTCACTTATGGGGCAGTTTTGAGGTCACTTATGGGGTGTGGGGGTCATTTATGGGCAGTTCTGGGGTCACTTATGGGGTGTGGGGTCACTTATGGGGCAGTTCTTGGGTCATTTATGGGGTGTGGGGTCACTTACGGGGCAGTTTTGGGGTCACTTATGGGGTGTGGGGTCACTTATGGGGCAGTTCTTGGGTCATTTATGGGGTGTGGGGTCACTTACGGGGCAGTTTTGGGGTCACTTATGGGGTGTGGGGGTCACTTATGGGGCAGTTCTTGGGTCGTTTATGGGGCGTGTGGAGGTAATTTATGGGTCACTGATGAGTCACTTGTGGGGTTCGGGTGTCACTTGTGGGGTGTCAGGCTGATTTACGGGTCACTTCTGTGTCACTTATGGGGTTTGGGGTCATTTGTGGGTCACTTACGGGGTTTTGGGGGTCTCCTGTGGGGCAGCGAGGCCTGGTTTGAGCAGAACCTTGGGGCAGCCCTGGAATGTGTGGGGCTGGCGGCCGCCTCGGGCCCCGAACCCGCGATGCAGCTGAAGCTGACGGCGCTGCTGAGCCAGAGCCTCTGCGTGAGTGGGGCAGGGACGTGGGGCGGGATGTGTGGGGCAGGGAAAGGGTCTGTGGGGCAGGGAAAGGGTCTGTGGGGCAGGGAAAGGATCTGTGGGGCGGGATGTGTGGGGCAGGGAAAGGATCTGTGGGGTGGGATGTGTGGGGTGGGATGTGTCGGGCAGGTAAAGGATGTGTGGGGCAGGTGAAGGATCTATGGGGCGGGATGTGGGGCAGAATGTGTGGGGCAGGTAAAGGATGTGTGGGGTGGGATGTGGGGCAGGGAAAGGGTCTGTGGGGTGGGATGTGGGGCAGGATGTGGGGCAGGATGTGTGGGGCAGGATGTGTGGGGCGGGACGTGTGGGTCAGGTGAACCCGCAGGTGAAGCCCCTTTCTGGCCACGCCCCCCCAGGAGAAAATCTCGCTGCGATTGGCTGAGCCGGAAGGGGCGGGGCTGAGCCCAGAACAGGTGGCGGCCATGTTGGGTGGCCAGGTAAACCCTCCCCCATTGACTCCGCCCCCTTTTCCCTGGGCCACGCCCCCTTTTTACCTGGGCCACGCCCCCTTTACCTGGCCACGCCCCCTTTACCTGGCCACGCCCCCTTTACCTGGCCACGCCCCCTTTACCTGGCCACGCCCCCTTTACCTGGCCACGCCTTCTCCCCTCAGGTGCCGGAGCTCACCTGGCTCAGCCCAGCCGAGAATCAACACCTGGGGCGGGGCCTGAGGAGGCTCGAGGAGGTGGCGCAGGTGAGGGGGGCGGGGCAGGGGAGGGACCTGAGACACACCTGGGGACACCTGGGGACACCTGGGGGTACCTGGGGACACCTGGGGCACACCTGGGGACACCTGGGGACACCTGGGCACACCTGGGCACACCTGGATACACCTGGATCACACCTGGGGACACCTGGGGCACACCTGGGGACACCTGGGGACATCTGGATACACCTGGGGACACCTGGGACACACCTGGGACACACCTGGGGACATCTGGACACACCTGGACACACCTGGACACACCTGGGGACACACCTGGACACACCTGGATCACACCTGAGCACACCTGGACACACCTGGGCACACCTGGACACACCTGGGCACACCTGAGACACACCTGGACACACCTGGGGACACCTGAGACACACCTGGACACACCTGGGGACACCTGGACACACCTGGGGACACACCTGGACACACCTGGACACACCTGGGCACACCTGGACACACCTGGGACACACCTGGACACACCTGGATCACACCTGTTCCCCGCAGGTGGCCGTGGCCCGGCGCGTGCAGGTGTTGGTGGACGCGGAGATGTCGCACCTGAACCCCGCCCTCACCTGCCTCACCTGGGGGCTGATGTGGAGACACAACCGGGCGGGGCCCCGGCCCTGGGTGTGGAACACCTGGCAGGCCTACCTGAGGGTGAGCACACCTGGGGACACCTGGGGACAGCTGAGACAGCTGGGGACACCTGAGACACACCTGGGCACACCTGGGGACACCTGGAGACACCTGGACACACCTGGGGACACCTGGGGACACCTGGGGGTGTTTCAGTCACACCTGGGGGTGTTTCACACACACCTGGGGGTGTTCCAGGCTCACCTGGGGGTGTTCCATGCTCACCTGTGCCCACCTGTCCCCTCTGTCCCCTCCCCCAGGGCACCGAGGCTCTCCTGGCCGCTCACCTGGCTCAGGTGGGGGTGTTCCTGTCACACCTGGGCACACCTGGGGGTGTTCCTGTCACACCTGGGGGTGTTTCAGTCTCACCTGGGGGTGTTTCAGTCTCACCTGTGCTCACCTGTCCCCTCTGTCCCCTCCCCCAGGTCACCGAGGCGCTCCTGGCCGCTCACCTGGCTCAGGTGGGCGTGGCCGGGCTCAGGTGTGGGGTGAAGTTGGTGCGCGGGGCTTACCTGGCCCAGGAGCAGGGGCGGGCCCGGGCCCGGGGCTGCCCCTCCCCCACCTGGGACACACCTGAGGAGACCTCGGACAGGTGGGGGAGGGGCGGGGGGAGCTCGGGGGCGTTTTGGGGGGGAATTTGGGACATTTTGGGAAAATTTGGGAAAATTTGGGTAAATTTGGGACATTTTGGGACATTTGGGGTAAATTTGGGACATTTTGGGAAAATTTGGGGTAAATTTGGGTCATTTTGGGTCATTTTGGGACATTTTGGGGTGAATTTGGGTCATTTTGGGACATTTGGGGTCATTTTGGGACATTTTGGGGGGAATTTGGGTCTTTTTGGGTAAATTTGGGGTCATTTTGGGGGGAATTTGGGACATTTTGGGAAAATTTGGGAAAATTTGGGTAAATTTGGGACATTTGGGGGGGAATTTGGGACATTTTGGGACATTTGGGGTCATTTTGGGGTAAATTTGGGTCATTTTGGGACATTTTGGGTAAATTTGGGACATTTTGGGTCATTTGGGGACCTTTTGGGGTCATTTGTGTCATTTTAGGGTAATTTTGGGTCATTTTGGGTAAATTTGGGGTAATTTTGGGACATTTTGAGTCATTTTGGGACCTTTTGGGTCATTTTGGGTCATTTTGGGTCATTTTGGGGTAAATTTGGGACATTTTGGGACATTTGGGTAAATTTGGGACATTTTGGGGTCATTTTGGGACATTTTGGGTCATTTTGGGGTAAATTTGGGTCATTTTGGGGTGAATTGGGGTAATTTTGGGACATTTGGGGTCATTTGGGGTAAATTTGGGACATTTTGGGACATTTTGGGGTCATTTTGGGGCAAATTTGGGACATTTTGGGCAAATTTGGGACATTTTGGGCAAATTTGGGACCTTTTGGGGTCATTTTGGGTCATTTTGGGACATTTTGGGGTAATTTTGGGGTAAATTTGGGTAAATTTGGGTCATTTTGGGTAAATTTGGGACATTTTGGGTAAATTTGGGTCATTTTGGGACATTTGGGGTCATTTTGGGTCATTTTGGGTAAATTTTGGGTCATTTTGGGGTCATTTGGGACATTTTGGGTCATTTTGGGGTAAATTTGGGTAATTTTGGGACATTTTGGGTCATCTGGGGTCATTTTGGGTAAATTTGGGACATTTTGGGGAAATTTGGGGTCATTTGGGGTCATTTGGGGTCATTTTGGGGTGTATTTGGGTCATTTTGGGGTCAATTTGGGTTAATTTGGGCAATTTGGGGTCATTTTGAGTAATTTTGGGTCATTTAGGGTAAACTTGGGGTAATTTTGGGGTGATTTGGGGTCGTTTTGGGGCTGTTTGGGGAGGAATTTTTGTGTGTTTTGAGGAGAATTTCGGGTGCATTTTGGGTGAATTTCAGGTGATTTTGGGGTGGTTTGTGCTGATTTTGGGGTGATTTTTGCTGATTTTGGGGTGGTTTTGGCTGATTTTGGGGTGGTTTTGGCTGATTTTGGGGCTGATTTGGATGATTTTGGGGTGATTTTTGCTGATTTTGGGGCGGTTTTGGCTGATTTTGGGGTGATTTTTGCTGATTTTGGGGTGATCTTGGCTGATTTTGGGGTGATTTTTGCTGATTTTGGGGCGGTTTTGGCTGATTTTGGGGCGGTTTTTGCTGATTTTGGGGCGGTTTTGGCTGATTTTGGGGCGGTTTTGGCTGATTTTGGGGTGATTTTTGCTGATTTTGGGGCTGTTTTGGCTGATTTTGGGGTGGTTTTGGCTGATTTTGGGGTGGTTTGTGCTGATTTTGGGGTGGTTTGTGGTGATTTTGGGGCGGTTTTGGCTGATTTTGGGGTGGTTTTGGCTGATTTTGGGGTGGTTTTGGCTGATTTTGGGGTGATTTTTGCTGATTTTGGGGTGATTTTGGCTGATTTTGGGGCTGTTTGTGCTGATTTTGGGGTGATTTTGGCTGATTTTGGGGTGGTTTTGGCTGATTTTGGGGTGATTTTTGCTGATTTTGGGGTGATTTTTGCTGATTTTGGGGCTGTTTTGGCTGATTTTGGGGTGGTTTTGGCTGATTTTGGGGTGGTTTGTGCTGATTTTGGGGTGGTTTGTGGTGATTTTGGGGCGGTTTTGGCTGATTTTGGGGTGGTTTTGGCTGATTTTGGGGTGGTTTTGGCTGATTTTGGGGTGATTTTTGCTGATTTTGGGGTGGTTTTGGCTGATTTTGGGGCGGTTTTGGCTGATTTTGGGGCTGTTTTGGCTGATTTTGGGGCGGTTTTGGCTGATTTTGGGGCTGTTTTGGCTGATTTTGGGGTGGTTTTTGCTGATTTTGGGGTGATTTTTGCTGATTTTGGGGTGATTTTTGCTGATTTTGGGGTGGTTTTGGCTGATTTTGGGGTGATTTTTGCTGATTTTGGGGTGATTTTTGCTGATTTTGGGGCTGATTTCGCTCCCCAGCTACGGGCGCTGCCTGCAGCTGCTCCTGGCCACGCTGGCCCAGCCGGGCTCGCGCCTCTCGCTGATGGTGGCCACGCACAACGAGGCCTCGGTCCTGGCCGTGCTGGACAGGTGACACCGGGGAACCTTTGGGGATTTTGGGGGGATTTTAATGATTTTTTGGGGGATTTTTTTGGGGATTTTTTAATGATTTTTTTGGTGATTTTTTGCTGATTTTTGGGTGAGTTTTTTTGTGATATTTTTGTGATTTTTTTGTGGTTTTTTGGTGACTTTTTTGTGATTTTTTTAATGATTTTTTTGTGATTTTTTTGTTGATATTTTTGTGACTTTTTAGTGATTTTTTAAATGATTTTTTTGTGATTTTTTAGTGATTTTTGGTGATTTTTTTGGTGACTTTTTAATGTTTTTTTGTGATTTTTTAATGATTTTTTTTGTGATTTTTTAATGATCTTTTGGTGATTTTTTGTGATTTTTTTGTGATTTTTGGTGACTTTTTTAGCGACTTCTTAGTGATTTTTTAAATTATTTTTTGGTGATTTTTTGCTGAGTTTTGGGTGAGTTTTTTTGTGGTTTTTTTGTGATATTTTTGTGATTTTTTAGTGATTTTTGGTGATTTTTTTGGTGACTTTTTAATGGTTTTTTGTGATTTTTAAATGATTTTTTTTTGTGATTTTTTAATGATCTTTTGGTGATTTTTTGTGATTTTTTTGTGATTTTTGGTGACTTTTTTAGCGACTTTTTAGTGATTTTTAAAATTATTTTCTAGTGATTTTTTGCTGAGTTTTGGATGAGGTTTTTTGTGGTTTTTTTGTGATATTTTTGTGATTTTTTTGTGATTTTTGGTGACTTTTTTGTGATATTTTGGTGATTTTTTGGTGATTTTTTGGTGATTTTTTGGTTATTTTTTGGTGACTTTTTAATGTTTTTTTGTGATTTTTTAATGATTTTTTTGTGGTTTTTTGTGATTTTTTTGTGATTTTTTTTTTGTGATTTTTTATGGCTTTTTTAGTGACTTTTTAGTGATTTTTTAATTTTTTTTTTTTTGGTGATTTTTAAATTATTTTTTTGTGATTTTTTAGTGATTTTTTGGTGATTTTTTGTGATTTTTTGTGACTTTTTTGTGATTTTTTAAATTTTTTTTTTGTGATTTTTTTGTGTTTTTTTGTGATTTCTTTTTTATGATTTTTTTGTGACTTGTGATTTTTTAAATGATTTTTTGGGTGAGTTTTTGGTGTTTTTTTGTGATTTCTTTTTTATGATTTTTTTGTGACTTTTGTGATTTTTTAAATGATTTTTTTTTTTTTGGTGATTTTTTTGTGATTTTTTTGTGATTTTTTTGGTGTTTTTTTATGATTTTTTCGCGACTTTTTTGTGATTTTTTAAATGATTTTTTGGGTGAGTTTTTGGTGGTTTTTTTGTGATTTCTTTTTAATGATTTTTTTGTTATTTTTGGGTGATTTTTTGGTGATTTTTAAAATTATTTTCTTGTGATTTTTTTTGTGATTTTTTTGTGATTTTTTTGTGATTTTTTGGTGATTTTTTTATGATTTTTTTGTGACTTTTTTGTGATTTTTTAAATGTTTTTTTTTGTGATTTTCTGGTGTTTTTTTGTGATTTCTTTTTTATTATTTTTTTGTGACTTTTGTGATTTTTTAAATGATTTTTTTGGGATTTGTTGGTGGTTTTTTGTGATTTTTTTGTGATTTTCTTGGTGGTTTTTTAATGATTTTTTTGGTGATTTTTTGGTGATTTTTAAAATGATTTTCTTGTGATTTTTTTTGTGATTTTTTTGTGATCTTTTTTGTGATTTTTTTGTAATTTTTTTTGTGATTTTTTGTGACTTTTTTAGTGACTTTTTAGTGATTTTTAAATTATTTTTTGGTGATTTTTTAATGATTTTTTGGTGATTTTTTTGTGATTTTTTGGTGATTTTTTTATGATTTTTTTGTGACTTTTTGGTGATTTTTAAAATTTTTTTTTTGTGATTTTTTTGTCTTTTTTTGTGATTTCTTTTTTATGATTTTTTTGTGACTTTTGTGATTTTTTAAATGATTTTTTTGTGATTTTTTGGTGATTTTTAAAATGATTTTCTTGTGATTTTTTTTGTGATTTTTTTGTAATTTTTTTCTGGTTTTTTGTGATTATTTTGGTGATTTTTCAATGATTCTTTTATGATTTTTTTAATGATTTTTTTGTGATTTATTTTTTTTATATTTTTGGTGATTTGGGGAGGATTTATTTTTTAAATTTTTGGAATTTTTGGATAATTTTTTTTCACATTTTTGGTAATTTTTTTTTTTTTTTGGTGATTTTTGGGTTTTTTGGGGGGGATTTTTTTGGTGATTTTTTGAGGAATTATTTTCGATTTTTGGTTAAATTTGGGTAAATTTGGCGGCAATTTGAGTCAATTTTGGGGTGAATTCGGGTGATTTTGGGTGATTTTGGGGTGATTTTGGGGTGAATTCAGGTGATTTTGGGGTGATTTTGGGTGATTTTGGGGTGAATTCAGGTGATTTTGGGTGATTTTGGGTGATTTTGGGTGATTTTGGGGTAATTTTGGGTGATTTTGGGTGATTTTGGGTGATTTTGGGTGATTTTGGGGTGAATTCAGGTGATTTTGGGGTGAATTCGGGTGATTTTGGGTGATTTTGGGGTGATTTTGGGTTATTTTGGGGTGATTTGGGGTGATTTTGGGTGATTTTGGGGTAATTTTGGGGTAATTTGGGGTGATTTTGGGGGGAATTCAGGTGATTTTGGGGTGAATTCAGGTGAATTTGGGTGATTTTGGGTGATTTTGGGTGATTTTGGGGTAATTTTGGGGTGAATTTGGGTGATTTTGGGGTGATTTTGGGTGATTTTGGATGATTTTGGGTGATTTTGGGGTGAATTTGGGTGATTTTGGGGTGATTTTGGGTGATTTTGGGGTGAATTTGGGTGATTTTGGGGTGATTTTGGGGTAATTTTGGGTGATTTTGGATGATTTTGGGTGATTTTGGGGTGAATTTGGGTGATTTTGGGGTGATTTTGGGTGATTTTGGGTGATTTTGGGGTGATTTTGGGGTAATTTTGGGTGATTTTGGCCCCCCAGGCTCCCGAGGGCGCCCCCTGGTGGCGCCGTTTGCTTCGCGCAGCTGCTCGGGATGGGCGAGAACCTGAGCCTGGCCTTGGGTGAGTGACCACTGAGTGACCACTGAGTGACCATTGACCACTGAGTGACCACTGACCCCTGAGTGACCCCTGAGTGACCACTGAGTGACCACTGACCCCTGAGTGACCACTGAGTGACCACTGAGTGACCACTGACCACTGAGTGACCACTGAGTGACCACTGACCACTGAGTGACCACTGACCACTGAGTGACCACTGAGTGACCACTGAGTGACCCCTGAGTGACCACTGACCCCTGAGTGACCAGTGAGTGACCACTGACCACTGAGTGACCACTGAGTGACCCCTGAGTGACCCCTGAGTGACCCTGAGTGACCCCTGAATGACCACTGAGTGACCGAGTGACCACTGAGTGACCCTGAGTGACCAGTGAGTGACCCCTGAGTGCCCCCGAGTTACCCTGACTGACCCCTGACTGACCCCTGAGTGACCCTGAGTGACCCTGACTGACCCCTGAGTGACCCCTGAGTGACCCTGAGTGACCACTGAGTGACCACTGACCCCTGAGTGACCCCTGAGTGACCCCTGAGTGACCCCTGTGACCCTGACTGACCCCTGAGTGCCCCCCCAGTGACCCCTGACTGCCCCCCGCGTGCCCCCCGCGTGCCCCCCCCGAGTGACGGCGGCGGTTTCTGGAAGGTTCCGGCGGGTTCCCGGTGTACAAGTCGGTGCCGCTGGGTCCGGCGGAGGTGACGGTGCCGTACCTGGCGCGGCGAGCGGCCGAGAACCGCGGCGCGCTGGGCGGGGCCCGGCGGGAGCGACAGCTGCTGTGGGCGGAGCTTCGGCGCAGGCTCCGCCCCTGGGCATGACCGGGACCCCCAAAACCCCCAAAATCCCCAAAATTTCCCCCAAAATCCCCCAAAATCCCCCAAAACCCCCAGGTTTGGACCCAAAAATCCCAAAATTCCACCGGAAATTGAGACAAAAATCCCTCTGGGCGGGGCTTAGGTGGAGGCTCCGCCCCTGGGCGTGACCAGGATTCCCAAAATTCCAGAAAAAATTCCACAAAAATTCCGGAAAAATTCTGGAAAAATTCCGGAAAAAATTCCACAAAAATTCTCCCAAAATTCCCAAAAAATCCCCCAAAAATTCCTCAAAATTCCCCCAAAATTTCTCCAAAAAATTCCCCAAAATTCCCCCAAAATTCCACAAAAACTCCGCAAAAATTCCTCAAAAAAATCCCCCCAAAATTCCCCAAAAATCCCCCCAAAGTTCCCCAAAAATTCCCAAAAAAACCCCAAAAATATTCCAAAAAAAATCCCCCCAAAATTCCCCAAAAATTCCTCAAAATTCCCCCAAATTCCTCAAAAATTCCCCCAAAATTCCCAAAAAATTCCTCAAAAATTCCTAAAAAATTCCCCAAAAATCCCCCCAAAATTCCCAAAAAATTCCCCAAAATTTCCCCAAAATTTCCCCAAAATCCCCCCAAAATTCCCCCAAAATCCCCAGGTTTGTACCCAAAAATCCCAAAATTCCACCGGAAATTGAGACAAAAATCCCTCTGGGCGGGGCTTAGGTGGAGGCTCCGCCCCTGGGCGTGACCGGGATTCCCAAAATTCCAGAAAAATTCCGGAAAAAATTCCGGAAAAAATTCCGGAAAAAATTCCACAAAAAAATCCCCCGAAAATTCCTCAAAATTCCCCCAAAATTCCCCCAAAATTCCCAAAAAACCCCAAAAAATTCCAAAAAAAATCCCCCCCAAATTCCCCAAAAATTCCTCAAAATTCCCCCAAAATTTCTCCAAAAAATTCCCAAAAATTCCTCAAAAAAATCCCCCCAAAAATTCCTCAAAATCCCCCCAAAGTTCCCCAAAAATTCCCCAAAAAACCCCAAAAAATTCCAAAAAAAATCCCCCCAAAGTTCCCCAAAAATTCCTCAAAATTCCCCCAAAATTTCTCCAAAAAATTCCCAAAAATTCAAAAAAAATTCCTCAAAAATTCCTAAAAAATTCCCAAAAAATCCTAAAAAATTCCCCCCAAAATCCCCCCAAAATTCCCCAAAGATTCCCCAAAATTTCCCCCAAAATTCCCCCAAAATGTCTCCAAAAATTCCTCAAAAATTCTCCAAATATTCCCCAAAAATTCCCCAAAATTTCCCCAAAAATTCCCCCAAAATTCCCCAAAAAATCCTAAAAATTCCTCAAAAATTCCCAAAAAATTCCAAAAAAATCCCCCCCAAAATTCCCCAAAAATCCCCCAAAATGTCTCCAAAAATTCCTCAAAGATTCTCCAAATATTCCCCAAAAATTCCTCAAAATTTCCCCCAAAATTCCCCCAAAAATTCCTCAAAAATTTCTTCAAAATTCCCCCGAAATTATCAAAATTCCCCCAAATTACCAAAATTCCCCAAAATTCCTGAAAATTCCCCAAATTCCAGCAATAAATCCCCCCCCTCCCCCCCAGCGCGTCCCTGCCGCTGATTCTGAGGGAAAAGTTGGGATTTTGGGGGGAAAAAGGGGAAAATTGGTGTTAAAAAGATGGAATTTTGGGGAAAAATGTGGATTTCTTTTTGTTTTAGGTGGATTTTTTGGGGGAGAAAAGGGGAATTTGGCAAACGCAGGGTGAATTTTGGGGGGGGAAAGTTGGGATTTTGGGGAAGAAAACCCCAAATTCGGGCGGGAAAAGGGGAAATTTGGGGGACAAAATGCGAATTTGGGAGGGAAAAATAAAGATTGGAGGGGAGGAAAACAGATTTGGTTGGGAAAATGTGGATTTTTTGGGGAAAATGTGGATTTTGGGGCGGAAAATGCAGATTTTTGGGGGGAAAATGTGGATTTTGGGGTGGAAAATGCAGATTTTGGGGTGGGAAATGCAGATTTTGGGGTGGAAAATGCGGATTTTGGGGTGGGAAATGGGGATTTTGGGGGGGGGAAATGGGGATTTTGGGGCAGAAAATGCGGATTTTGGGGTGGAAAATGCGGATTTTGGAGCAAAAAATGCGGATTTTGGGGTGGAAAATGCGGATTTTGGAGCAGAAAATGCGGATTTTGAGGCAGAAAATGCGGATTTTGGAGCAGAAAATGCGGATTTTGGGGTGGAAAATGCAGATTTTGAGGCAGAAAATGCGGATTTTGGGGCAGAAAACGCGGATTTTGGGGGGGGAAAAGCCGATTTTTGGCTCACAAAGGCTTTTTCTGGCGGCGTTTTGGGGACAAAGGGGGAATTTTTGGGAGCAAAATCCTTTCTGGGGGATCCCGGTGAGGATTTTTGGGAATCCCGGGTGGGATTTGAGGGGATTTTTGGGGGAATTTGGAGCGATTTTGGCGCCGGTTGGGGGGGCCCGGGGTCGCTCAAAATGGCGGCGGCTCCTGAGGGGAGGGGAAAAAAGGCGGGGAAAACGCCGGGAGGGGGCGGGGCCCGCGGAGGGGCGTGGCTTCGAGGGGGGCGTGGCGCCATTAGTTCATTAATAATCAATTAATAAACGGGGCGTGGCTGCGCTGATGAGGGGGCGTGGCCTCTTTGCAGCTGCCCAATCATCGCTCGCCCCCCGCGGTTGCCATGACGACGCTCTCCCAACATGGCGCCGCCGCCCCGCTCGCTCCCGATTGGTTCCTCCCCGCCCTCGTGGGCGTGGCTCGACCAATCAGAGCGGTTTTTTTCCCGGGGAGGGGGCGTGGCCACCTCCATTTTGTGGCGCGCGGGGAGCGGCGGGAGGGCGGGGGAAAAGCGCGGTGGGCGTGGCCTGTCCGGCCGAGTTCGCCCCGCCCAATCAGCGCCCGCCGCGGGCCGGCCGCGTCCAATCAGCGCCCGGCTGGCGGCCACGCCCCCTCCCGGCGAAGCCCCGCCCACCTCTCCCCTCACGCCGCTTCCCCTCCCCCCCCCCACCAGAGACCCCCGCCCCTCCCCCACCCTCTCCCCCCCACCCATCCCCCCACCCCTCCCCCCTCCCCCCTCCTCCTCCTCCTCCTCCTCCTCCCCGGCCGCGATTCGGTCGCGATTCGGTCGCGACTGTCGCGAGATGGACCCCGCGAACTGGAGCAGCTTCATCTTCCAGGTGGGGGGAGGGGCGGCGCTGCCGGGGGGTGGGGGAGGGGGTGGGGGGAGGGGTGGGGGGAGGGGTGCGGGATCGGGCTGGGAGCGCGGGAGGGGGAGGGGGGGAGGGGGGTGGGGCTGCTGTGGGGGGGGGGGATGGGGGGGAGGGAGGCTCGGACTGGGGGGAACTGGGAGGGAACTGGGGAGGGACTGGGAGGGGTGGGGGTGGGGCTGGGGTGATGGGGGACGGCGGTGAGGGGCTGTACTGGGGACACTGGGAGCACTGGGAGCTGGCACTGGGAGCACTGGGAGCACTGGGAGCTGTTACTGGGAGCACTGGGAGCTGTTACTGGGAGCACTGGGAGCACTGGGAGCACTGGGAGCTCTTACTGGGGACACTGGGAGCACTGGGAGCTGTTACTGGGAGCACTGGGAGCACTGGGAGCTCTTACTGGGGACACTGGGAGCACTGGGAGGACTGGCAGCTCTTACTGGGAGCACTGGAGAGCTGTAACTGGGGACACTGGGAGCACTGGGAGCTGTTACTGGGAGCACTGGGAGCACTGGGAGCTGTTACTGGCGAGCACTGGGAGCACTGGGAGCTTGGGACAGCTGGAATGGAGCACTGGGGGGCACTGGGGGCACTGGGAGCACTGGGAGCTGTTACTGGGAGCACTGGGAGCACTGGGAGCTCTTACTGGAGCACTGGGGGGCACTGGGAGCTGTTATTGGGAGCACTGGGAGCACTGGGAGCTCTTACTGGGAGCACTGGGAGCTGTTACTGGGAGCACTGGGAGCACTGGGAGCTCTTACTGGGAGCACTGGGAGCTGTTACTGGGGAGCACTGGGAGCTCTTACTGGGGACACTGGGGGCACTGGGAGCTGGCACTGGGGACACTGGGAGCACTGGGAGGACCGGCAGCTCTTACTGGTGGAACTGGGAGCTGTAACTGGGGGCACTGGGAGCTGTAGTACTGGGGAACTGGGAGCTGTACTTGTACACTGGAGCTGTACTGGGGACACTGGGAGCACTGGGAGCTGGGCACTGGGAGCACTGGGAGCACTGGGAGCTGGCACTGGGAGCACTGGGAGCACTGGGAGCTGTTACTGGGGGACACTGGGAGCACTGGGAGCACTGGGAGCTCTTACTGGGGACACTGGGGAGCACTGGGAGCTGTTACTGGGAGCACTGGGAGCACTGGGAGCTGTTACTTGGGAGCACTGGGAGCACCGGGAGCTCTTACTGGGGGCACTGGGAGCACTGGGAGCTCTTACCTGGGGGCACTGGGAGCACTGGGAGCTCTTACTGGGGACACTGGGAGCACTGGGAGCTCTTACTGGGAGCACTGGGAGTGCTGGGAGCTGTAACTGGGAGCACTGGGAGCACTGGGAGCACTGGGAGCTGTTACCGGGAGCACTGGGAGCACTGGGAGCTCTTACTGGGGACACTGGGAGCACTGGGAGCTCTTACTGGGGACACTGGGAGCACTGGGAGCTGTTACTGGGGACACTGGGAGCACTGGGAGCTGTTACTGGGGACACTGGGAGCACTGGGAGCTGGCACTGGGAGCACTGGGAGCTGTTACTGGGAGCACTGGGAGCACTGGGAGCTGTTACTGGGAGCACTGGGAGCACTGGGAGCTGTTACTGGGAGCACGGGAGGAGAGTGACGCTCGTACTGGTGTCACCAGTGTCCTCAGGCTGGTGGCACTGGGAGCTGTTACTGGTTTAAACTGGTCCTCACTGGTTTAAACTGGTCCTCACTGGTTTTAAACTGGTCGTTACCGGTTTAAACTGGTCGTTACTGGTTTAAAACTGGTCCTCACTGGTTTAAACTGGTCCTCACTGGTTTAAACTGGTCCTCACTTGGTTTAAACTGGTTGTTACCGGTTTAAACTGGTCATTACTGGGTCTGTGACCGGTCTGAACTGGTCCTCACTGGTTTAAACTGGTTGTTACTGGTTTAAACTGGTCGTTACTGGTTTGAACTGGTCGTTACTGTGTCTGTGACCGGTTCCACACAACCCCAGCCCCCTCTCTCTCTCCCCTCCCCCTCCCCCAGGCCGCCGCCGCCCCTCCCCCCTCCCCCCTCCCCCTCCCCCCCTCCCCGTGGAGCTCCTCCCCCTCCCCCCTCCCCCTCCCACCCCCGAGCCTCCCCCTCCCCCTCCCCCTCCCCCTCCCACCATCGACCCCCTCCCCCCCTCAAAGCCCCTCCCCCTGCGACGTCACCCGCCGGAACCCCCAAGCCGCCGCCCCGCCCCGCGCCGCCGATGACATCACCGATGACGTCACCGATGACGTCACCCTTGCGCAAGCCCAAGGGCGCCCCCTACGTGTGCGGCCTCTGCGCCAAGGAGTTCAAGAACGGCTACAACCTGCGGCGCCACCAGGCCACGCACGGCTCCGCCCCCAAGCGCCCCGCCCGCCCCTCCCCCACCCCTGCTGCCCCTCCCCCACCTGCTGGGGGATGGGGGGGGAGGGGGGGGGGAGGGGGGGAGGGGGGAGAAGCGGGCGGCGGGGGCGGGGGAGGAAGAGCCACGCCTGCGAGACGTGCGGGAAGGCGTTCCGGGACGTTTACCACCTGAAGCGGCACCGGCTGTCGCACACGGACGAGCGGCCGTTCCAGTGCCCCCGTGTGCCAGCAGCGCTTCAAGCGCAAGGACAGGATGGCCTCGCACGTGCGCTCCCACCAGGGCCACGTGCACAAGCCCTACGCCTGCGGCCACTGCGGGAAGAGCTTCTCCAGGTGGGGGAGGGGGCGGGGGCGGGGTGGGGGGGCTTGGGGTCGTGGTTGGGTCATGGTTGGGTCATTGGGGTCATGGTTGGGTCGTGGTTGGGTCATTGGGTCATGGTTGGGTCATTGGTCATTGTTGGTCATTGGTTGGGTCATGGTTGGGGTCATTGGTCATGGTTGGGTCATGGTGGGGTCATTGGGTCATGGTTGGGTCATTGGTCATCACTGGGTCATGGTGGGGCTTGGGGTCATGGTTGGGTCATTGGTCATTGTTGGTCATTGGTTGGGTCATGGTTGGGTCATTGAGTCATGGTGGGGTCATTGTTGGTCATTGTTGGGTCATCGCTGGGTCATGGTTGGGTCATTGGGTCATGGTTGGGTCATGGTGGGGTCATTGGGTCATGGTTGGGTCATGGTTGGGTCATTGGGTCATGGTTGGGGTCATGGTGGGGTCATTGGGTCATGGTTGGGTCATTGGGTCATGGTTGGGTCACGGTTGGGTCATTGGGTCATGGTTGGGTCATTGGGTCATGGTGGGGTCATGGTTGGGTCATTGGGTCATGGTGGGGTCATTGGGTCATTGGGTCATGGTGGGGCTTGGGGTCATCGCTGGGTCATGGTTGGGTCATTGGGTCATGGTTGGGTCATTGGTTGGGTCATTGGGTCATGGTGGGGGTCATTGGTCATTGTTGGTCATGGTGGGGCTTGGGGTCATCACCGGGGTCATGGTTGGGTCATTGGTTGGGTCATTGGGTCATGGCTGGGTCATGGTTGGTCATGGTTGGGTCATGGTTGGGCCACTGCTCATCATTGGTCATGGTGGGGATTGGGGTCATCGCTGGGTCATTGGTTGGGTCATTGGTTGGGTCATTGGTCATTGGTTGGGGTCATTGGGTCATGGGTTGGGTCATGGTTGGGTCACGGTTCGGTCATGGTGGGGTCATTGGTCATGGTTGGGTCATGGTTCGGTCATGGTTGGGTCATTGGTCATTGTTGGTCATTGGTTGGGTCATGGTTGGGTCATTGGTCATCACTGGGTCATGGTTGGGTCATTGTTGGGTCATTGGGTCATTGGTCATTGTTGGTCATTGGTTGGGCCATGATTGGGGTCATTGGTTGGGTCATTGGTCATCGCTGGGGTCATCGTTGGGTCATGGTTGGGTCATTCTTGGCTCATCATTGGTCATGGTGGGGCTTGGGGTCATGGTGGGGTCATTGGGTCATGGTTGGGTCATTGGGTCATTGGTTGGGTCATGGTTGGGTCACTGGTCATCGTTGGTCATGGTGGGGATTGGGGTCATCGCTGGGTCATTGGTTGGGTCATTGTTGGTCATTGGTTGGGTCATTGGGTCATGGTTGGGTCATCGTTGGGTCGTGGTTGGGTCATTGGTCATTGTTGGTCATTGGTTGGGTCATGGTTGGGTCATTGGTCATCACTGGGTCATGGTTAGGTCATTGGGTCATGGTTGGGTCATGCTTTGGTCATCGTTGGGTCATCGCTGGGTCATGGTTGGTCGTGGTTGGTCATCATTGGGTCATTGGTCATCATTGGTCATGGTGGGGCTTGGGGTCATCACTGGGTCATTGTTGGTCATTGGTTTGGGTCATGGTTGGGTTGTGGTTGGGTCATGGTTGGGTCATTGGGTCATTGTTGGGTCATTCTTGCCTCATCGGTCATGGTGGGGCTTGGGGTCATCGCTGGGTCATTGGGTCATTGGTTGGGGTCATTGGGTCATTGTTGGTCATTGGTCATGGTTGGGTCATTGGTTGGGGCCACTGGTCATCATTGGTCATGGTGGGGCTTGGGGTCATGGTTGGGTCATTGTTTGGTCATTGGGTCATTGGTCATTGTTGGTCATTGTTGGGTCATTGGTCATTGTTGGGTCGTCGTTGGGTCGTGGTTGGGTCATTGGGTCATTGGTCATTGTTGGGTCATTGGTCATGGGCTGGTCATTGGTCATCATTGGTCATGGTTGGGTCTGCTGGGACTTGCCACAGGCACTGGTGACCACTGGTCACTGGTCAGTCACTGGTCAGTCACTGGTCACTCACTGGTCACTTCCGGTGGTCACTGGTCACTCACTGGTCACTGGTCAGTCACTGGTCAGTCACTGGTCACTGGTCAGTCACTGGTCACTCTGGTGGTCACTGGTCACTCTGGTGGTCACTGGTCAGTCACTGGTCACTGGTCAGTCACTGGTCAGTCACTGGTCACTGGTCAGTCATTGGTCACTCTGGTGGTCACTGGTCAGTCACTGGTCACTCACTGGTCACTCCGGTGGTCACTGGTCACTGGTCAGTCACCGGTCACTCACTGGTCACTCTGGTGGTCACTGGTCACTCTGCAGGCCGGATCACCTGAACAGCCACGTCCGGCAGGTTCACTTCACCGAGCGGCCCTTCAAGTGCCAGGTGAGGCCACGCCCCACATCCGGCCCCGCCCACCCTGACCACGCCCACCATGATGACGCCCACCCTGACCACACCCACCCCGCCCACAGCCCACCATGATGACGCCCATATCCAGCCACGCCCACCCCTGACCACGCCCACCCTGACCACGCCCATCCCGACCACACCCACCCCCGACCACACCCACCCTGACCACACCCACATCCCGGCCCCGCCCACCCTGACCCCACCCACCCTGACCACGCCCACCCTGACCACACCCACCCTGACCACACCCACCCCCGCCTTTGGCTTCCTGTGACCCCATGACCTTTCCTGGCCCCTGTGTGACCCCTGACCTGTGACCCCTGTGTGACCCCGTGTGACCTTTGACCCCCGTGTGACCCCTGTGTGACCCCCGTGTGACCTTTGACCCCCGTGTGACCCCTGTGTGACCCCGTGTGACCTTTGCCCCCTGTGTGACCCCCCATGTGACCTTTGCCCCCCGTTTGACCTTTAACCTCTGCGTGACCCCTGTGTGACCCCGTGTGACCTTTGCCCCCTGTGTGACCCCTGTGTGACCCCGTGTGACCCCCGTGTGACCTTTTCCCCCCCATTTGACCTTTAACCTCTGTGTGACCCCCGTGTGACCTTTTCCCCCCCGGTGTGACCTTTGACCTTTGCCCCCAGGCGTGCGAGGCCCGCGTTCGCCACTCGGGAGCGGCTCCGGGGCTCACTCGGCCCGGCACCAGCAGAAACCGCCCGGCCCCGCCCCCCCGGGAGGCCCCCGCCCCCCCCTGGAGGCCCCGCCCCCCCGGGAGGCCCCGCCCCCCTGCCCGGCCCCGCCCCCCTCAGCGCCCAGCAGGCACCCACAGGTGGGGGAGGGGCAAGGGGCGGGGCGGGGGGGAGGGGCTTGTGTGGGTGTGGTGGGTGGGGGAGGGGCCTGAGGGGGGGCGGGGCAGGTGGGGGGGAGGGGTTTTCCCTCAGAGTGGGGGAGGGGCGACGCTTTGACCCCTCCCCCCACATCGTTCATTTCTTTCTCTTTCCCCTCCCCCCACCCCTCCAGGTTCCGGCTGCCCCGCCCCCACCCCCAGCCCCGCCCCCGCCCCTCCCCCCACCCCTGGACGGGGCCGCCGGGGGCAGCCAGGGCTGGTGAGGGGGGGGGAGGGGCCCTCTCCAGCCCCTCCCCCACCCCCCAGCCCCTCCCCCGCCCCTCCCCCCTCCCTGCCCCACCCCCACCCGAGCAGGGGGGGAGGGGCGGGGCCGCCCAATAATAAAAAAATTTGGCGCCAAAACAAAGGCTCCGCCCCCTTCTGGAGGGGGGGAGGGGTGAGGGGGCGGGGCCGAGCGGGCGATGACGTCACGGGGGACGATTCCGGGGGCCAATTTGGGGCGTTTTTGGTGCAAAATTCCGATTTTCGAAACTCCCGCAGCCGAAATTCCGCGTTTTTCACCCCCAAATTCGTTTCCTCAAACACAAATTTAAGGTTTTTTTTTTTTCACCCCCAAATTTCGGCGTTTTTGGCCCAAAATTGACGAAACCTCCCCGAAATTGGGTTTTTTTTTTTAATTAAAATTCGCTTTTATTCCTTAAAACTCCACATTTTCC
>CM076518.1:306188-327598 GCA_038429875.1 Poecile montanus | reverse complement strand
CCCAAAACCGGGAATTTTTACCCCAAAACTCACTCCAAAAATGGAGATTTTTTACCCCCAAATCCACCCAAAAATCCGCCCCAAAAACGGGAATTTTTACCCCAAAATCCACCCTTGAAATGGGAATTTTCACCTCCATATCCACTCCAAAAATGGGGATTTTTTACCCCAAAATCCACTCTGAAAATGGCAATTTTTACTCCACAATTCACCCCCAAAAATGGGAATTTTCACCCCAAAATCCAACCACAAAATCGCCATTTTTTACCCCAAAATCCACCCCAAAAAAGGGAATTTTTTACCCCAAAATCCACCCAAAAATGGGAAATTTTTACCCCAAAAATGAGAATTTTCCACCCCAAAATCCACCCCAAAAAAGGGAATTTTTTACCCCAAAATCCACCCAAAAATGGGAAATTTTTACCCCAAAAATGAGAATTTTCCACCCCAAAAATGGGAATTTTTACCCCAAAATCCAACCCAAAAATGGGAATTTTTACCCCCAAATCCGCCCCAAAAATGGGAATTTTTACCCCAAAATCCACCCAAAAAATGGGAATTTTTACCCCTAAAACTGGGAATTTCTACCCTAAAATCCAACCTGAAAATTGGGAATTTCTACCACAAAAAACGGGAATTTTCACCCTAAAATCCACCCAAAAATTGGGAATTTTTACCCTAAAATCCACTCAAAAATTGAGAATTTCTAACCTAAAATCCACCCCAAAAACCAGGAAATTTTAACCCAAAATTGGGATTTTTTACCCCAAAATCCACCTAAAATCTGGGAATTTTTACCCCAAAAATTGCGAATTTTTACCCGCAAAATTGGGAATTTTCACCCCAAAAATCGGGAATTTTCACCTCAAAATCCACCCAAAAACTGGGAATTTTCACCCCAAAATCCACCCAAAAATTGGGAATTTTTATGCCCCAAAATTGGGAATTTTTACCCCAAAATCCTCCCCCAAAACTGGAATTTTCACCCCAAAATCCACCCAAAAATTGGGAATTTTTACCCCTAAAATTGGGAATTTTCACCCCAAAATCCGGGAATTTTTACCCCAAAAATTGGGAATTTTTACCTCAAAATCCGGGAATTTTCACCCCAAAATCCAGGAATTTTTACCCTAAAACTGGGAATTTTTACCCCTAAAACTGGGAATTTTTAACCCTAAAAATTTGGAATTTTTACCCCAAAATCCTGGAAATTTTACCCCAAAAATTGGGAATTTTTACCCCAAAAATTTGGATTTTTTTACCCCAAAATCCTCCCCCAAAATCCGGGATTTCTTACCTCCTAAAATTGGGAATTTTTACCCCCAAAATCGGGAATTTTTTACCCCAAAAATTCGGGAATTTTTACCCCAAAAATTGGGAATTTTTACCCCAAAATCCTCC
This sequence comes from Poecile montanus, assembly GCA_038429875.1. Lineage (NCBI taxonomy): Eukaryota > Metazoa > Chordata > Aves > Passeriformes > Paridae > Poecile > Poecile montanus. The sequence continues at coordinate 326,197 of CM076518.1, read as the reverse complement.
CCCAAAACCGGGAATTTGTTACCGCTAAAATTGGGAATTTTCACCCCAAAATCCGGGAATTTTTACCCCTAAAATCGGGAATTTTTACCCGAAAAACTGGGAATTTTTACCCCTAAAATTGGGAATTTTTACCCCAAAATCCTCCCCCAAACTGGGAATTTTCACCCCCAAAATCCACCCAAAAATTGGGAATTTTTACCCCAAAATTGGGAATTTTCACCCCAAAATCCGTGAATTTTAACCCCTAAAATCAGGAATTTTTACCCCAAAAACTGGAATCTTTACTCCAAAATCCACCCAAAAATTTGGAATTTTTACCCCAAAATCCAGGAATTTTCACCCCAAAATCCGGGAATTTTTACCCCTAAATCCGGGAATTTTCACCCCAAAATCCACCCAAAAACTGGGAATTTTTACCCCCAAATCCGGGAATTTTTACCCCTAAAATTGGGATTTTTTACCCCAAAAATTGGGAATTTTTACCCCAAAATCCTCCCCCAAAACCGGGAATTTTTACCCCTAAAATTGGGAATTTTCACCCCAAAAATTGGGAATTTTTACCCCAAAAATTGGGATTTTTTACCCCAAAAATGGGAATTTTTACCCCCAAAAATTGGGAATTTTTACCCCAAAAATTGGGAATTTTTACCCCAAAATTGGGAATTTTTACCCCCAAAAATCGGGAATTTCCCCCCCAAGCCCCACCCCTTTTCCCTTGGCCCCGCCCCCTTTTCCCTTGGCCCCGCCCCCCGGTCTCACCTCAGCCAATCGCCTGCAGGGGGAGGGGCCAAACCCGGAAGTGCCGCCACCGATTCCACCGAAGGGGGCGTGGCCTCGGCCTTGGCCACGCCCATTTTGGGGCTAAAAATCCCCAAAATCCGGGGCCGGGACCCCCCAAAATTCCCAAATTTCACCAGGAACCCCCAAATTTCACCTCCAAATTCCCAAAATTCCCAAAATCCAGGGCCGGGACCCCCCAAAATTCCCAAATTTCACCGGGAACCCCCCAAAATTCACTTGGAACCCCCAAAATTCCCAAATTTCACCTCCAAATTCCCAAAATCCCCAAAATCCGGGGTCGGGACCCCCCAAAATTCCCAAATTTTACCAGGAACCCCCCAAAATTCACTGGGAACCCCCAAAATTCCCAAATTTCACCGGGAACCCCCAAAATTCACCAGGAACCCCCAAAATTCCCAAATTTCACCTCCAAACTCCCAAATTCCAAACCAGGACCCCCCAAATTCCCAAAATTCGGGGTTGGGACCCCCAAATTTCACCAAGAACCCCCAAATTTCACCAAGAACCCCCAAATTTCACCTTCAAACTCCCAAAATCCGGGACCGGGACCCCCCAAACTCACCAGGACCCCCCAAATTCCCAAAATCCGCGACCAAAACCCCCAAATTTCACCTCCAAATCCTCAAAATCCGGGACCGAGACCCTGAAGTTCACCAAAAACCCTGAAAATTCCCAAAATCCAAGGCTGGGACCCCCAAATTTCACCAGGACCCCAAATTTCACCTCCAAATCTTTAAAATCTGGAGCCGGGACCCCCCAAATTCCCAAAATCCGGGGCTGGGACCCCCCAAACTTCCCCAGGACCCGAAATTTCACCTCCAAATCCCCAAAATCCGGGACCAAGACCCCCAAATTTCACCAAAAACCCCAAATTTCACCTCCAAATCCTCAAAATCCGGGACTGAGACCCCCAAATCCCCAAAATCTGTGACCAAGACCCCCAAATTCCACCAGGATCCCAAATTTCACCTCCAAACTCCCAAAATCTGAGGCCAGGACTCCCCAAAATCCCAAAATCCGGGGCTGGGACCCCCCCAAATTCCCAAATTTCACCTCCAAATTCCCAAATTCCCAAAATCCGGGACCGGGACCCCCCGAATTTCACCAGGAACCCCCAAAATTTGGGTGCAACCCCCAAAATTCCCAAACTTCACCTCCAAATCCTCAAAATCCGGGGCCGGGACCCCCAAATTCCCAAATTTCACCTCCAAACTCCCAAAATCCCAAAATCTGAGACCGAGACCCCCAAATTTCACCTCCAAATCCTCAAAATCTGGAGCTGGGACCCCCCAAATTCCCAAAATCCGGGGCTGGGACCCCCCAAAATCCCAAAATCTGAGACTGGGACCCCCAAATTCCCAAATTTCACCTCCAAATTCCCAAAATCTGCGACTGAGACCCCCGAATTCCCAAAATCCGCGGCTGGGACCCCAAAATTTCACCTCCAAATCCTCAAAATCTGGGACTGAGACCCCAAAATTCCCAAAATCTGAGACCGGGACCCCCAAAATTCCCAAATTTCACCTCCAAATCCCCAAAACCCCAAAATCCAAGACTGGGACCGCAAATTTCACCTCCAAATCCTCAAAATCTGGAGCTGGGACCCCTCAAATTCCCAAATTTCACCTCCAAACTCCCAAAATTCAGGACCAGGACCCCCCAGATTCCCAAAATCTGAGACCAGGACCCCCAAATTCCCAAATTTCACTTCCAAACTTCCAAAATCCGGGGCTGGAGCCCCCAAATTCCCAAATTCCACCTCCAAACTCCCAAAATTCAGGACCAGGACCCCCCAAATTCCCAAAATCCTTCACCAAGACCCCAAATTTCACCAAAAACCCCCAAATTCCCAAAATCCGGGGCTGGGACCCCCAAATTTTACCAAAAACCCCCAAATTCCACCTCCAAATTCCCAAAATTTGGGGCCAGGACCCCCCAAATTCCCAAATTTCACCTCCAAATTCCCAAAATCCAGAACTGAGACCCCCAAATTCCCAAAATCCGGAACTGAGACCCCCAAATTCCCAAAATCTGAGACCGGGACCCCCCAAATTCCCAAATTTCACCTCCAAATTCCCAAATTCCTTCACCAGGACCCCAAATTTCACCAAAAACCCCCAAATTCCACCTCCAAATCCTCAAAATCCGGGGCTGGGACCCCCAAATTCCCAAAATCTGAGACCAGGACCCCCCAAATTCCCAAAATCCGGAACTGAGACCCCCAAATTTCACCAAAAACCCCTAAATTTCACCTCCAAATCCTCAAAATCCGGGGCTGGGACCCCCCAATTCCCAAAATCTGAGACCAGGACCCCCAAATTCCCAAATTTCACCTCCAAATTCCCAAAATCCGGGATTGGGACCCCCCAAATTTCACCAGAAACCCCCAAATCCTCAAAATCTGGAGCTGGAACCCCCAAATTCCCAAATTTCACCTCCAAACTCCCAAATTTGAGGCTGAGACCCCCAAATTCCCAAAATCTGAGACCAGGACCCCCCAAATCCTCAAAATCTGAGACCAAGACCCCCAAAATTCCCAAAATCCGGGACCAGGACCCCCAAATTCCCGAATTTCACCTCCAAATCCTCAAAATCCGGGGTTGGGACCCCCCAAATTCCCAAATTTCATCTCCAAATTCCCAAAATCCCAAAATCCGGGGTTGGGACCCCCAAATTTCACCAAAAACCCCCAAATTCCACCTCCAAATTCCCAAAATCCGGGGCCGGGACCCCCCAAATTCCACCAGGAACCCCCAAATCCTCAAAACCTGGAGCTGGGACCCCCAAATTCCCAAATTTCACCTCCAAACTCTCAAAATTCGGGACCAGGACCCCCCAAATTCCCAAAATCTGAGACCAGGACCCCCAAATTCCCAAATTTCACCTCCAAATTCCCAAAATCCAGAACTGAGACCCCCAAATTCCCAAAATCCGAGGCCGGGACCCCAAATTTCATCTCCAAATCCTCAAAATCTGGAGCTGGGACCCCCCAAATTCCCAAAATCTGAGACCAGGACCCCCAAATTCCCAAATTTTACCTCCAAATTCCCAAAATCCGGGATTGGGACCCCCCAAATTCCACCAGGAACCCCCAAATCCTCAAAACCTGGAGCTGGGACCCCCCAAATTCCCAAATTTCACCTCCAAACTCCCAAATTTGAGGCTGAGACCCCCAAATTCCCAAAATCTGAGACCAGGACCCCCCAAATCCTCAAAATCTGAGACCAAGACCCCCAAAATTCCCAAAATCCGGGACCAGGACCCCCAAATTCCCAAATTTCACCTCCAAATCCTCAAAATCCGGGGCCGGGACCCCCCAAATTCCCAAAATCCGGGGTTGGGACCCCCAAATTTCACCAAAAACCCCCAAATTCCACCTCCAAATTCCCAAAATCCGGAACTGAGACCCCCAAAATCCCAAAATCTGAGACCAGGACCCCCCAAATTCCCAAAATCCGGGGCTGGGACCCCCAAAATTCCCAAATTTCACCTCCAAACTTCCAAAATCCGGAACTGAGACCCCCAAAATCCCAAAATCTGAGACCAGGACCCCCAAATTCCCAAATTCCACCTCCAAATTCCCAGAATCCGGAACTGAGACCCCCAAAATCCCCAAATTTGGGACCTGGACCCCCAAATTCCCTTTTTTTTGGGGCCATGGGGGGAGGGGCCAACCCTTCCACAACCCCTCCCCCACCATCCCAAGCTCCTCCCCCTTTCTTCATCATCCTCCTCTTCATCATCCTCACTGGGCGGGGCTCACCCAATTCCCCCAGCTCACCCCTCCCCCACTCCCCGCCCATCCCCCCCCTCCCCCATCCTGCGCCCCTCCCCCCTCCCCCGCCCAGCTCACCGCCCCTCCCCCGCTCGCCGCCGCTGCCCCTCCCCCCCCTGACGCCGATGACGTCACCGCCGCCCCTCCCCCGTACTGGTTCCCAGTTGCCGCCGCGTACTGGGCGGAGCTTTCGGCGGCTCCGCCCCCTCCCGATGACGCGGCGGCGGCGGCGGCGGCGCCGGACGCCGCGTACTGGGCGGCGCTGGCCGCGTACTGGGCGTACTGGGAGCCGTCGGCGGCGCCGTACTGGGAGCCGTCAGCGGCGCCATACTGGGAGTACTGGGAGTACTGGGAGGCCAACTGGGCGTACTGGTACTGGTACTGGGCGCTGAGCTGGGAAGCGGAGCTATACTGGGAGGAGGCGGGGCTGTACTGGGAGGAGGCGGGGCTGTACTGGGAGTACTGGGAGGAGGAGGCGGGGCTGTACTGGGAGGAGGAGGAGCCGTACTGGGAGTACTGGGAGGAGTACTGGGCCATGCGGGCGGCCATGCTGGGGGTCATGGCGAAGGGGGAGGGGCTTCGGGGGGTGGCCCCGCCCATGGCCCCGCCCCTCCCGTGGTAGCAGCAGCCGCGGTGGCCGCAGGGGCTGATCCGATTGGCCGCCGCCATCGAGGCCACGCCCACGTTGCCGTGGAAACGGTGCATGCAAGCCCCGCCCCCCAAGCGGCCGGAGCAGCCCAGCCCCGCCCCCAGGTTGCCGTGGAAACGGTGCAGGCAAGCCCCGCCCCCTCCCAGCCGAGGCCACGCCCCCCCGGCCACGCCCCCTCGGAGGAAGGGGGAGGAAGAGGAGCGCGGGCTCCACCCCCCGCCGCGGGTGGGCGTGGCCAAGAAGGGCGCGGCCGCTCGCTGGAAGGAGGCGGAGCCGGGGCTGCGAGCGGCCAATAGGGGGAAAGGACCCCCCCCACGCCCCGCCCCTCCCCGCCCGGCGGCGGCCAATGAGAGCAGAGAACCGGGGGGGCGGGGCGACGGCCTCAGGCCACGCCCCCCGCCCGGGGTCAGAGCCAATAGCGAGCCAGGGGGGCGGGGCCCCGCCGAGGCCACGCCCACCGCGCCTGGTTTGAGTGACAGCAGGGGCGTGGCCGAGGTGGGCGTGGCCGAGGAGGATGATGAGGATGAGGAAGATGAAGTGGTGGGCGTGGCGGGAGTGGGCGTGGCCGTGGGGGAGGCGGGGACTGAGGGCGTGGCCGGGGTGGGCGTGGCCGTGGTGGCGGCAGCGGGAGGGGGAGGGGAGGAGGAGGAGGAAGGAGGGGGAGGGGCGGCCTCGGGCGCGGCTTCGGGCGCGGCCTCGGAGGAGGAAGAGGAGGAGGAGGAGGAGGAGGAAGAAGAGGAAGAGGAAGAGGAAGAGGAGGAGGAAGAGGAAGAGGAGGAGCTGGAGGAGGAAGAGGAGGAGCTGGAGGAGGAGGAGGAGGAGGAAGAGGAGGAGGAGGAGGAGGAGGAAGAGCGGCGGCGTTTGCGCCGGGGGACGGCGATGGCGGCGCCGGAAGGGGCGGAGCCTTCGGGCGGGGCCGCGCCGGAGCCCTCGGGGGGCGGGGCCTGGGCGGGCGGGGCCGCGACGGCGCTCGGGGACCTGCGGGGAGGAAGAGGAGGAGGGGTCAGAGGGGAGGGGGAGGGGCTAAAGGGGGGGGAGGGGTTTGGGGACAGGGGGACCCTTGGGGACAATGGGGTGACCAGTGGGGTGACCACTGGAGTGACCACTGGGGATACTGGGGACACTGGGGACACTGGAGTGACCACTGGGGATACTGGAGTGACCACTGGGGACACTGGGGACACTGGGGTGACCACTGGAGTGACCACTGGGGATACTGGGATGACCACTGGGGATACTGGAGTGACCACTGGGGACACTGGGGATACTGGAGTGACCACTGGGGACACTGGAGTGACCACTGGGGATACTGGGGTGACCACTGGGGATACTGGGGTGACCACTGGGGATACTGGGGTGACCACTGGGGACACTGGGGACACTGGAGTGACCACTGGGGACACTGGGGTGACCACTGGGGACACTGGGGATACTGGAGTGACCACTGGGGACACTGGAGTGACCACTGGGGACACTGGGGATACTGGAGTGACCACTGGGGACACTGGAGTGACCACTGGGGATACTGGGGTGACCACTGGGGATACTGGGGTGACCACTGGGGACACTGGGGACACTGGAGTGACCACTGGGGACACTGGGGTGACCACTGGGGACACTGGGGATACTGGAGTGACCACTGGGGACACTGGAGTGACCACTGGGGACACTGGAGTGACCACTGGAGTGACCACTGGGGACACTGGGGACACTGGGGTGACCACTGGGGACACTGGACAGTGACAGAGTGACCACTGGGGACACTGGGGTGACCACTGGGGAGACTGGGGACACTGGGGTGACCACTGGGGACACTGGGGACACTGGGGTGACCACTGGGGACACTGGGGTGACCACTGGGGACACTGGAGTGACCACTGGGGACACTGGGCAGGGACAGAGTGACCACTGGGGACACTGGAGTGACCACTGGGGACACTGGAGTGACCACTGGGGACACTGGGGTGACCACTGGAGTGACCACTGGGGACACTGGAGTGACCACTGGGGACACTGGGATGACCACTGGGGATACTGGGGTGACCAGTGGGGACACCAAAGTGACCACCGGGGACACTGGAGTGACCACTGGGGATACTGGGGACACTGGAGTGACCACTGGGGATACTGGGGTGACCACTGGAGTGACCACTGGGGACACTGGGGACACTGGAGTGACCACTGGGGACACTGGACAAGGACAGAGTGACCACTGGGGACACTGGAGTGACCACTGGGGACACCGGACATTCCTGAACTGACCCTCAGGGGACACCGTACAGGGCTGGGCGTGGCCTCAACACCCCCGTGTCAATCACGTGACTCCTCCCCTTAACTCCAAATAAGGAAAAGGGGGCGTGGCTTTAACACCTGTCAATCACATGGCTCCTCCCCTTAACTCCAAATAAGGAAAAGGGGGCGTGGCCTCAAGACCTGTCAATCACCTGACTCCTCCCCTTAACCCCATATAAGGAAAAAGGGGCGTGGCTTTAACACCTGTCAATCACGTGACTCCTCCCTGTATCCCCATATAAGGAAAAAGGGGCGTGGCTTTAACACCTGTCAATCACCTGACTCCTCCCTGTATCCCCATAGAAGGAAAAAGGGGCGTGGCTTTAACACCTGTCAATCACCTGACTCCTCCCTTTAACCCCATATAAGGAAAAAGGGGCGTGGCCTCACTAGTATCAATCACCTGACTCCTCCCCTTAACCCCATATAAGGAAAAAGGGGCGTGGCCTCACCAGTGTCAATCACATGACTCCTCCTGTACCCCCATATAAGGAAAAAGGGGGCGTGGCTTTAACACCTGTCAATCACACGGCTCCTCCCTTAACCCCATATAAGGAAAAAGGGGGCGTGGCCTCCCCAGCCAATCAGGAGCCTAAAGGGGCGTGGCCAGGGGGAGAAGGGGGCGGGGAAACCGCGGGATCCGACCAATGGGAGCGCGAAAGGGGGGCGGGGCCTTACCCGGTGGGCGGGGCCGGCGAGGGCGGGGCGGAGTCGGAAGAGCTGGAACTGGAGTCGGAGTCGGAGTCGGAGTCGGACGAGGAGGAGGAGGAGGAGGAGGAGGAGGAAGACGAGGAGGAGGAGGAGCTCTTGGTGACGTCAGCGGTGACGTCGGCGGTGGGCGGGGCCACGCTGGGAGCCGCGGGAACGGTGGAACTGGTGTTACTGGGAGCACTGGGAGCTGAAGAAATGGTGTTACTGGTGATACTGGGAGCACTGGGAGCCGCTGGAACGGTGGAACTGGTCATACTGGGAGCCGCTGGAACGGTGTTACTGGTGTTACTGGGAGCACTGGGAGCCGCTGGAACGCTCGTACTGGTTATACTGGGAGCACTGGGAGCCGCTGGAACGGTGGAACTGGTGTTACTGGGAGCACTGGGAGCCGCAGCCATGGTGGTACTGGTGTTACTGGGAGCACTGGGAGCCGCAGGAATGGCGGTGCTGGTCATACTGGGAGCACTGGGAGCCGCTAGAAGGCTCGTACTGGTGTTACTGGTTATACTGGGAGCACTGGGAGCCGCTGGAAGGCTCGTACTGGTGTTACTGGTTATACTGGGAGCACTGGGAGCCGCAGAAATGGTGATACTGGGAGCACTGGGAGCCGCTGGAACGCTCGTACTGGTGTTACTGGGAGCACTGGGAGCCGCTGGAACGGTGGAACTGGTGATACTGGGAGCACTGGGAGCCGCTGGAACGCTCGTACTGGTCATACTGGGAGCACTGGGAGCCGCAGGAATGGTCGTACTGGTCATACTGGGAGCCGCAGGCTTGATGGTACTGGTGTTACTGGTGATACTGGGAGCACTGGGAACGCTCTGAGGCGCGGCACTGGTCATACTGGGAGCACTGGGAGCCGCGGCCGTGCCTGTACTGGTCATACTGGGAGCACTGGGAGCCGCGGCCGTGCCTGTACTGGTCATACTGGGAGCACTGGGAGCCGCAGGTTTGATGGTACTGGTGTTACTGGTTATACTGGGAGCACTGGGAGACACGGCCACGCCCCTACTGGTGACACTGGGAGCCAAACTGGTCATACTGGTGTTACTGGGAGCCAAACTGGTCATACTGGGACGAGCTGGACTGGTCAAACTGGTTGGACTGGTGACGGTGGCCGGAGCTGGACTGGTCAAACTGGTCACACTGGTTGGACCTGGACTGGTCAAACTGGGACGAGCTGGACTGGTCAAACTGGTTGGACTGGTCAAACTGGTTGGACTGGTGGCGGTGGCCGGAGCTGGACTGGTCAAACTGGGACGAGCCGGACTGGTCAAACTGGTGGCGGTGGCCGGAGCCGGACTGGTCACTCCAGTCACACCAGTGGCCTTCTGAGCACTGGTCAAACTGGTCAAACTGGTTTGAGTTGGACTGGTCAAACTGGTCACAGCGGTTGGAGCCGGACTGGTCAAACTGGGACAAGTCGGACTGGTCAAACTGGTCACACTGGTTTGACTTGGACTGGTCAAACTGGTGGCGGTGGCTGGAGCCGGACTGGTCAAACTGGTTTGACTGGGACTGGTCAAACTGGTCACGGTGGCCAGAGCTGAACTGGTCAAACTGGTGACACTGGTTGGAGCCGGACTGGTCAAACTGGGACGAGTTGGACTGCTCAAACTGGTTGGACTGGTCAAACTGGGACGAGTCGGACTGGTCAAACTGGTTGGACTGGTCAAACTGGTTGGAGCCGGACTGGTCAAACTGGTCACACTGGTTGGAGCAGGACTGGTCAAACTGGTGGCAGTGGTCGGAGCCGGACTGGTCAAACTGGTGGCACTGGTCGGAGCCGGACTGGTCAAACTGGTCACACTGGTGGGAGCCGGACTGGTCAAACTGGTCACACTGGTCGGAGCCGGACTGGTCAAACTGGTCACACTGGTGGCCTTGGCCGCGGCGTTGGCGGTCACGCTGGTCACGCCGCCGGTCAAACTGGTGTTACTGGTTAAACTGGTGTGACTGGTGTGACCGGTTGAACTGGTTGAACTGGTGTTACTGGTCATACTGGTCATACTGGTGTTACTGGTGTGACTGGTGTGACCGGTTGAACTGGTGTTACTGGTCATACTGGTCATACTGGTGTTACTGGTGAGGCGGTGGCCGGTGGCCAGCGCCGCCATGGCCGTGGCTTTGGCGTTGGCGTCGGCGCTGGCCCGGAGGATGGCGGCGCCCAACGGGGAGACCCCGGAGGGGAGGGGCCGGGGGGCGACCGGGGGAGGGAGACCGGGACCGGAAATGGCACCGGAAACGCCGGAAGTGACACCGGAAACACCGGAACCAACACTGGAACCACCGGAACCGACACCGGAACCAGAAGTGACGCTGGGACCACCGGAAATGACACCGGGACCACCGGAAACACCGGAACCGACACCAGGAGTGACACCGGAACCACCGGAAATGGCACCGGAAACACCGGAAGTGACACCGGAACCGGAAGTGACGCTGGGACCACCGGAAATGACACCGGAACCACCGGAAACTACACCCGGAGTGACACCGGAACCGACACCGGAACCACCGGAAGTGACGCTGGGACCACCGGAAGTGACACCGGAACCTGAGGTGACACCGGAACCGGAAGCAACACCCGGAGTGACACCGGAACCGGAAATGACACCGGAAACACCGGAAGTGACACCGGGAGTGACCCCAGGAGTGACCCCAGGACCACCGGAAGTGACCCCAGGAGTGACCCCGGAAGTCACCGCAGAACCACCGGAAGTGACCCCGGGAGTGACCCCGGCAACACCCGGAGTGACCCCGGAAGTGACCCCAGGACCGGAAACGACCCCGGATGTGACCCCAGGACCACCGGAAGTGACCCTGGGAGTGACCCCGGAAGTGACCCCGGAAGTGACCCCTGGAGTGACCTTAGGAACCCCCGGAGCGACCCCGGCGCCGCCCCTCGCCGCCGTCGCCGCCGCCGCGGCCGCCATCTTGCCGGGCCCGGCCGCCATCTTTGCGCCGCCGGCCCGCGGCGCCGCGCCCGCCTTGCCCACGGCGGCCAGCGGGGGCAGCGCCGAGGCGGCCACGGGCGAGGAAGGTAAACTGAGGCGCGCCGCCGGCAGCAGCGTCCCCAGCGTCCCCCCCGGCGCCCGCGACAGCGCCCGCGGCAGCCCCGGCGGCGGCGGCGGCGGCGTCCCCAACATGGCGGCCGAGCGCGGCGCCGGCCGCGGCGCCGGACGCGCGACGGCCGCGGCGGGGGGGGGAGGGGATTTGGGGGTGGCGGGGGGAGGGGCGGGGGTGGGCGTGGCCTTGGGAGGCGTCACCTCCACTTTGGGGAGGGGGTGGGGCGGAGCTTTGGCGTCGCCGTTGGGGATTTTGGCGTCGCCGGCCGCCATCTTGGCTTCGCCGGCCGCCATCTTGTTCTCGGCGGCGGCCATTTTGATTTCGCCAGCGGCCATCTTGGTTTCAGCGGCGGCCATTTTGTTTTCACCGGCGGCCATTTTGTTTTCACCGGCGGCCATTTTGTTTTCACCGGCGGCCATCTTAGTTTCACCGGCGGCCATCTTGATTTCGCCGGCGGCCATCTTAACATCGCCGGCGGCCATTTTGTTTTCGCCGGCGGCCATCTTAACGTCGCCGGCGGCCATCTTGACGTCGCCGGCGGCCATCTTGACGTCGCCGCTGGTCGTCACCGCCCCCGGCGAGGTTTTGGCGGCCCCCGGCGAGGTTTTGGTGGCCCCCTCCGCCATTTTCTCCTCAGGCCCCGCCCCCTCCGCGCCCGACTTGGCGCCTTCGGTGCCGGGCGGCGCCGGCTGCGGGGGGAGGGGCTGCCCCCCCCCGATGGGCACCCACTTGGAGGCGGCCGGCGCCGGGTTCAGCTCGGCCAGGGGGACCCATTTTGGCCGTGCGGGGGGAGGGGTGGGGGTGGGGGAGGGGCGCGAGGTCGCGGCGGCGGGCGCCGGGGGCGGGCTGGGGGAGGGGCGGGCGGGGGAGGGGCTGTCGCTGCGGCCGCGCCGCGAGGGCGAGCGCGACCGCGCCCGTTTTTTTGGGAGGGGGGAGGACAAAGAGCGGCTCCTCCTGGCCCCGCCCCTTTCGCCGCCGCCGCCGCCGCCCCGGCGGGATTTTCCGGAAGATTCCGAGCGGCTGCGGCGGGTGCCAGCGCGGCGGTGCCGGCGGCGCTCGGGGGAGGGCGACAGCGAGCGGGAGCGGCGCCGGGAGCGGGATCGGCGAACGGGCGACCGCGAACGCCGACGCGACCGCGAGCGGCGAATGGGCGACCGCGACCGGCGCCGCGACCGCGACCGGCGCCGCGACCGGGATCGGCGAATCGGTGACCGCGAACGCCGGATGGGCGACCGGGATCGGCGAATCGGTGACCGGGATCGCCGGATTGGTGACCGGGATCGGCGGATGGTGGAGCGCGAGCGCCGCCGCGACCGCGACCGCGACCGCGACCGCCCCCATCGCCGCGACCGCGAGCGGCGCCGGGATCGTGAGCGGCGCCGGGTGCGCGATCGGGATCGCGATCGCGGCGTGGTCGCGGCGGTGAGGGCGGGGACGGCGATCGGCGTCACCGCGGTGGCGGCGCCGGGCCAGCGCGGCGGGGAGGCGGCGTTGGGCGTCCAGAGCGGGGTGCGGGAGCGGGAGCGGCGGCGGGAGCGGCGGCGGGAGCGGGAGCGGCGGCGGGAGCGCGGGCGGGAGCGGGAGCGGTGCCGGGAGGCGCGGGGGGCGCGGCGGGGCCGGGAGCGCGAGCGCGACCGGGAGCGCGACCGCGAGCGCCGGAGGGAGGATGAGGATGATGATGGCGGCGGGGGAGGGGCCGCCGAGCGTTTCGGGGGCGGGGGAGGGGTGGGGGAGGGGGCGGGGCGGGGCGGGGAGGGCGGGGCTCGGGCGGGGGAGGCGGGGGAGGGGCTCACGGGCGGCGGCTCCGCGGCGACGCCGGGGGACGGCGCCGGTGACGGCGCGAGCGGCTCCGGCTGCGGCTCCTGCTGGGGAGACAAAACCCCCAAAAATCATCAAAAAACGGGAAAAATCCCCAAAATTCACATTCCCCTCCCCCACCCCAACCCCCCCCCCCGCGGGCCCCGCCCCCCGGCGCTCACCTGCGGCGGGGGAGGGGCGGCGGCGGCAGGTGAGGCCGAAGGCGGCGGCGGCGCCGGCTCCTCTTCCTCGCGGCGCGGCGGCGGCGCCGGGGTCGGGGCCGGGGCGCTGCGGGACCTGCGGGGGGAGGGGTGTGGGTGGTGGGGGAGGGGGGGGAGGGGCCGGACGAGGTGGGGGAGGGGTGTAAAAGGTGAGGGGGGAGGGGCTCACCTGCTGCGGGAGGAGCCTGAGGATGAGGAGGAGCCGGCCGGGGAGGAAGAGCGCTCCGGCTTCTGCGATTGGCTGGTGGATCTGCGGCGGGGGGGGAGGGGCAGAATGACGTCAGTGGGGGGGTGGGGGAGGGTGGGGGAGGGGCTAAAAGTGGGGGGATGGGGGGAGGGGCCTCACCTCTTGCGTTTCTTCTCCTTGGCCTTGTGCTTGGCCTTGGGGCTGGGAGAGCTGGAGAGGAAGTGACGTCATCAGAGAAGCGCGATGACGTCATCAGAGAGGCGCGATGACGTCATCAGAGAGGCCACGCCCACTCCGTGGCCCCACCCCCTTTTTTGCCCCTCCCCCCACTCCTCACCGGTGCTTTCGCTTCTTGGCCTCCGACTCCGACCTGTGGGGGAGGGGAAGAGGGAGGGGCTTGGTGAGGCCATGCCCCCTTTTTGGGGATTGGCCACGCCCAGTTTGGTTTTGGCCACGCCCAGTTTGGTTTTGGCCACGCCCAGTTTGGGGTTGGCCACGCCCAGTTTGGTTCTGGCCACGCCCAGTTTGGGGTTGGCCACGCCCAGTTTGATTCTGGCCACGCCCAGTTTGATTCTGGCCACGCCCAGTTTGGTTCTGACCACGCCCCCTCCGGTTTTGGCCACGCCCGGTTTGCTTTTGGACACGCCCAGTTTGGTTCTGGCCACGCCCCCCAGGTTTGGCCACGCCCACTTTGGGTTTTGACCACGCCCAGTTTTGGTTTGGCCACGCCCAGTTTGGGTTTAACCACACTCAGTTCAGGTTTGGCCACTCCCAGTTTGGCGTTGGCCACGCCCAGTTCAGTTCTGGCCACGCCCAGTTTGGGTTCGGCCACGCCCAGTTTGGATTTGGCCACGCCCAGTTTGGTTCTGGCCACGCCCAGTTTGGGTTTGGCCACGCCTAGTTTGGTTTTGGCCACGCCCAGTTTGGTTCTGGCCACGCCCAGTTTGTGATTGGCCACGCCCCCCAGGTTTGGCCACGCCCCTTTCTCACCTGTGCTTCTTCTTCTTGCTCTTCTTCCTCTCCCCGGAGCGACTGGCGGATCTGGGAGGGGAGAGGGATGGGAGAGACCCAAAATCGACAAAAATTGACCCAAAATTCCCTCAAAAATCCCCCAAATTCGCCACAAATCAACCCAAAATTATTCCCAAAATTCCCTCAAAAATCCCCCAAAATTGACCAAAATCGACCCAAAATTCCGACCAAAATTGCCCCAAAAACGACCAAAATTGACCCAAAATTCTTCCCCAAAATCGACCAAAATTGACCCAAAATTCATCCCAAAATTCATGCAAAAATGCCCCAAAATCGAGCAAAATTGACTTAAAATTCATCCCAAAAATCAATCAAAAACTCCCCAAAATCGACCAAAATCAACCCAAAATTCCTCCCCAAAATTCCCAAATTTCTCCTCAAATCCATCTAAAACCCACAAAAATTCCTAATTTCCCTCAAAAATCCCCCAAATTTCCCCCAAAAATCCCCCAAATTTTCCCCAAAATTTCCCCCAAAAATTCCCAAAATTCCCCCCAAAAATCTCCAAATTTTCCCCAAAAATCCCCAAATTTCTCCCAAAAATCCCCAAAATTTCCCCAAAAAATCCCCCCAAAAAATCCCCAAATTTCCCCCAAAAATCCCCAGAATTTTCCCCAAAAATTCCCAAAACTTTTCCTAAAAATCCCCAAAATTCCCCCTAAAAATCCCCAAAATTCCCCCCAAAAATCTCCAAATTTTGCCCAAAAAATCCCCAAATTTCCCCCCAAAAATTCCCAAATTTTGCCCAAAAAAATCCCCAAATTCCCTCAAAAATCCCCAAATTCCCCCAAAAATTCCCAAATTTCTCCCAAAATTTCCCCCAAAAATTCCCAAATTTCTCCCAAAAATCCCCCAAAATTCCCCCCAAAAATTCCCAAAATTCCCCCTAAAAATCCCAAATTTTGCCCAAAAATTCCCAAATTTTGCCCAAAAATCCCCAAAAATTCCCAAATTTCCCCAAAATCCCCAAATTTCCCCAAAATTCCCGAATTTCCGCCCCCACCTGCCCCGATCCTTCTTCTTCTTCTTCTTCTTCTGCTTGGGGGAGGGCGAGCGCGAGCTCGACTCCTCCGGAGCGGCGCTGCGGGAAAAGAACATTCCAGAACATTCCAGGACATTCCAGAACAATCCAGGGGGAAATTTTGGGGGAATTTTGGGAATTTTGGGAAATTTGGGGGTTTTAAAAAAAGTTTGGGGGGAAATTTGGGGATTTTTGGGGGGAAATTTGGGGATTTTTGGGGGGAATTTGGGGATTTTTGGGAATTTTTAGGGGAAATTTGGGAATTTTGGGTGGAATTTGGGGATTTTGGGGGGAAATTTTGGGATTTTTGGGGGGATTTATGGATTTTGGGGAAAATTTGGGGATTTTGGGGGGAAATTTGGGGATTTTGGGGAAATTTGGGGATTTTTGGGGGTATTCAGGAATTTTTGGGGATATTTGGGAATTTTGGGGGAAATTTAGGGATTTGGGGGGAAATTTGGGAATTTTGGGGTTTTAGAAGAAGTTTGGGGAAATTGGGAATTTTTGGGGGGAAATTTGGGATTTTTGGGGGAAATTTGGGGATTTTGGGTGGAATTTGGGAATTTTGGGTGGAATTTGGGGATTTTGGGGGGGAATTTGGAAACTTTTGGGGGAAATTTGGGGATTTTGGGAGAAATCTGGGGATTTTTGGGGGGAAATTTGGGGATTTTTGGGCTTTTAGAGGAATTTAAGAGAAATTCTGGGGTGGAATTTGGGGATTTTTGGGGCTTTTCCAGTAATTTTAACACAAATTTTGTGGCAAAATTTACAAATTTTGGGATTTTTGGGGAAATCTGGGAATTGTGGGAATTCTTTGGGAATTCTGGGAATTCTTTGGGAATTCTGGGCTACCTGGGGGGCTCGGGGGGCTCCGGGGGAGGCTCCTTGGGGCGCCGGGCGGGGTCGAAGGAGCTCCCGTCCACGTAGGAGTCGCTGATGCCGAAGGCGGCGCGGAGCCGCTCGTTCTTCCGCTCGTTAGCCTCGGCCAGCTGATGAGTCTCTGTCACCCTAATTAACCATTCATTAATTAATCAGGAGAATTAAAAATTTCTACACCCCGAAAAATGAGGTTTTGGCGGGAAAAATCGCTTTTTTTTCGCTCAAAACGCCCCAAAAATCCCAATTTTCTACCTAAAAATCTCAATTTTTCCTCTTAAAATCTTGGTTTTCCTCCCAAAAATCCCATTTTCACTCACAAAATCCCAGTTTTCCTCCCAAAAATCATTTTTTTCCCTCTTAAAAATCTGATTTTTTACTCAAACTACCTCAAAAAACCCATTTTTCGTCCCAAAATCCAATTTTCTCTCCCAAAATCCAATTTTCCCTCCCAAAAATCCCATTTTCTTTCCCAAAATTCCCATTTTTCCACTCAAAATCCCAATTTTTCCACTCAAACCACCCCAAAATCCCAATTTTCTCCCAAAAATCCATTTTTCTTCCCCAAAATCCCTTTTTTCCACTCAAACCACCCCAAAATCCCAATTTTCCCTCCCAAAATCCCATTTTCTTTCCCAAAATTCCCATTTTTCCCTCAAAATTCCCATTTTTCCACTCAAACCACCCCAAAAATCTCAATTTTTTGACTCAAACCACCCCAAAATCCCAATTTTCTCCCAAAAATCCAATTTTCCTTCCCCAAAATCCTTTTTCCACTCAAATCACCCCAAAAACCCCAATTTTCCCTCCCAAAATCCCAATTTTCCCACCCAAAACCTCATTTTTCCTCCCAAAATCCCATTTTCTTTCCCAAAATTCCCATTTTTCCACTCAAAATCCCAATTTTTCCACTCAAACCACCCCAAAATCCCAATTTTCTCCCAAAAATCCCATTTTCCTCCCCCAAAATCTCAATTTTTTCACTCAAGTCACGTGAAAAAATCCCAATTTCCCTCCCAAAATCCCATTTTCTTTCCCAAAAATCCCATTTTTTCCCTCAAAATTCCCATTTTTTCATTCAAACCACCCCAAAATTCCCAATTTCACTCCCAAAATCCCATTTTCCCAAAAAAATTCTTATTTCTTTTCAAAAACCCCATTTTCCTTCCCAAAATCCCATTTCCCCTTCCAAAATTCCCATTTTTTCCCTCAAAATTCCCATTTTCCCACTCAAACCACCCCAAAAACCCCAATTTTCCCTCCCAAAATCCCATTTTCTTTCCCAAAAATCCAAATTTTTTCTCAAAATTCCCATTTTTCCACTCAAACCACCCCAAAAATCCCAGTTTTTTCACTCAAACCACCCCAAAATCCCAATTTTCTCCCAAAAATCCGATTTTCCTTCCCCAAAATCCCTTTTTTTCCACTCAAACCACCCCAAAAAAATCCCATTTTCCCTCCCAAAATCCCAATTTTCCATCCCAAAATCCCATTTTCTTTCCCAAAAATCCCATTTTTTCACTCAAAATTCCAATTTTCCCTCCCCAAATCCCAATTTTTTCACTCAAACCACCCCAAAAACCCCAATTTTCCCACCCAAAATCCCATTTTCTTCCCCAAAAATCCCAATTTTTTCACTCAAACCACCCAAAATCCCAATTTTCTCCCAAAAATCCCATTTTTTCACTCAAAAATTCCCCTTTTTTCATTCAAACTTCCCCAAAAATCCCAGTTTTTTCACTCAAAGCACCCCAAAAACCTCAATTTTCTCCCAAAAATCCAATTTTCCTTCCCCAAAATCCTTTTTCCACTCAAATCACCCCAAAAACCCCAATTTTCCCTCCCAAAATCCCAATTTTCCCACCCAAAACCTCATTTTTCCTCCCAAAATCCCATTTTCTTTCCCAAAAATCCCATTTTCCCACTCAAAATTCCAATTTTCCCACCCAAAATCCAATTTTCCCTCCCAAAATCCCATTTTCCTTCCCAAAAATCCCATTTTTTTCCCTCAAAATTCCCATTTTCCCACCCAAACCACCCCAAAAATCCCAATTTTTTCACTCAAACCACCCCAAAAATCCCAATTTTCTCTCCAAAAATTCCATTTTCCTTCCCCAAAATCCCTTTTTTTCCACTCAAACCACCCCAAAAATCCCATTTTTTTACTCAAAATTCCCATTTTTTCATTCAAACCACCCCAAAAATCCCAATTTTTTCTCTCAAATCACCCAAAAATCCCAATTTTCCCACCCAAAACCTCATTTTCCCTCCCAAAATCCCATTTTCTTCCCCAAAATTCCCATTTTTCCACTCAAACCACCCCAAAAATCCCAATTTTCCCTCCCAAAATCCCAACTTTTCCTCCAAAAAAATCCCAATTTTTTCAAAGTTCCCATTTTTTCACTCAAACCACCCCAAAAATCCCAATTTTTCCACTCAAACCACCCCAAAAACCCCAATTTTCCCTCCCAAAAATCCGATTTTCCTTCCCCAAAATCCCTTTTTTTCCACTCAAACCACCCCAAAAATCCCATTTTTTTACTCAAAATTCCCATTTTTTCATTCAAACCACGCCAAAAATCCCAATTTTTTCTCTCAAATCACCCAAAAACCCCAATTTTCCCTCCCAAAATCCCAATTTTCCATCCCAAAATCCCATTTTCTTTCCCAAAAATCTCATTTTTTCACTCAAAATTCCAATTTTCCCTCCCCAAATCCCTATTTTCCCACTCAAACCACCCCAAAAAACCCCAATTTTCCCACCCAAAATCCCATTTTCTTCCCCAAAAATCCCAATTTTTTCACTCACATCACCTCAAAAATCCAATTTTTCCTCCCAAAATCCCAACTTTTCCTCCAAAAAAATCCCAATTTTTTAAAAGTTCCCATTTTTTCATTCAAACCACCCCAAAAATCCCAATTTTCACTCCCAAAACCCCATTTTCTTCCCCAAAAATCCCATTTTCCCACTCAAAATCCCAATTTTCCCTCCCAAAATCCCATTTTCTTTCCCAAAAATCTCATTTTTTCCCTCAAAATTCCAATTTTCCCTCTCAAAATCCCATTTTCTTCCCCAAAAATCACAATTTTTCCACTCAAATCACCCAAAAATTCCAATTTTCCCTCCCAAAATCCCATTTTTCTTCCCAAAAATCCCAATTTTTTCACTCAAACCACCCCAAAAACCCCAATTTTCCCTCCCAAAATCCCATTTTTCTTCCCAAAAAACCCCAATTTTCCCTCCCAAACCCCTTCCCTTCCCCCCCCATTAACCCCAACCCTCGTTAAGACCCAATTAATTAGTGATTAATTAAGTAATTAATGAATTTACGCCGGTTTCTGCTCGGGGTCTCCGGGGCCGTCGTCCTTCTCCAGCAGCATCGTCCGGAACGTGGCCACCTTGGCCTCGATCTCCTCGGCCGAGTAGCTGCGGAAAACGGGGGGGTGGAATTTGGGGAGGGGTCCTGGGGGGTTTTTGGGGAGAATTTGGGGGATTTTGGGCAATTTTGGGGGAATTTGGGGAATTTTGGGGGGATTTGGGGGGAAATTTGGGGGGAATTTGGGGAGAATTTGGAGAA